>CAVLJG010000006.1:11354374-11463999 GCA_963669975.1 Acanthoscelides obtectus
TAAAAGAAGGAACAACATCGTTAATAACGAAGCTGCAGTATACTTGTGTATCATCGCATGTGATGAATTTGCTGTTTTATATTGTTTGTATACAGGGTGTTTCAGTTTATTGTTGCATAACTCTAAGATTCGATAGAACTTTTAAAATTAATGCATAAAGTCTATATAAACATGGGTCGAAAAATGCGTGGCTTCCGAAATACAGGGTGTTTTAAATTTACTTTCTAAAATAGTTTTTTTTAAATATTTCGAACAATATTTGATGTATAACAGTGAAAATTGGTATACAAGGGTTTTTTGATACGACAAAACGAACCCTGGGCATAGTTTTACTGTATCCGCTCTCTACTGTACCTGTAGTGTATTAAAATGACCGGAATTTTTTTCTTGCAGTTTTTTGCTTTTTGAATAAAAAAACTGATTCCTCGCACTTCTCAACATAAAAAAGCTCTCCTGTGAGTTTTCGTTATAGTTAGCCGTTTTTGAGATATTTCGATGTTTAAGGTTCGAGGCATTTTTAATTATTTATGGGAAAATAATATTTTTTTATATTTTTGATTGGGCATTACAAGTGATTAAGATGATCGTTTAGATTGTGTTTTTAAATGCAGCAATAATTTAAAAATATAATTAACTATTTACAACTAAAATGCTATTGGATAGTTAGGACAACATACAAAATCTAAAGTAGTTGCGCGAAATGTAAACCCAATTGTTCAATACACAATTCACATCTACGAATGATCGAACGTGGTATAGCATTATTCAAATAAGGCCTATTTCATCACATGCACTCCTGATTTTGTCTATTAGCATATCTGTTGTAGTTACGGGAGTCTGGTACACTTTTTCTTTTAGAAATCCCATACAAAGAAATCTAATGGATTTAGGTCAGGGGATCGTGGAGGCCAGGCGACTGGTCCTCCACGGCCGATCCATCTTTCTGGATAATTTTCGTCCAGCCAGTTTCTAACTATTCTCGAATAATGAGCTGGACAACCATCAAGCTGGAACCAGGCCAATCTTCTAAATCTAACATAACATCATCCCACATATTGCATGTGCAGCCTTTAAAAATTCCAAGAAGGTCGCAGCATTTAACCTTACAGGCAAAAGGTAGGGTCCAAATAGTCGATTACGGTAGATACCAATCCACACGTTCACACTAAATTGATGCTGAAAATTTCTTTCCCGAACTGCATGCGGATTTTCATGCGACCAAATATGTTGATTATGAAAATTTACCACTCCACGTCTAGTGAAGCATGACTCATCGGTCCATAAAACGTTAATTAAAAACTCCCTATTATTATCAGTTCTATCAATAATCCAATGACAAAATGATTCTTCGTTCTCCGTCCCCTGGCTGTAGTCCTTGCACAGGCTGCAAATGGTAAGGACGTCTATGGTCATTTCTAAGACACGGTGAACATGGCTTGCTGAAATTCCCAAGGCACCAGAACTCTCCTAACACTTGTGGTGGGATCTCTATCAAACTCACGCAGAATCATACGGGTAAATCTGCGCTGACGAACATTTACGTTTTGATCCCTTTGGAGATTTCCAAAACCATTTTCAATTATTTGGCGATGCACTCTTACAAATACTGAGCGAGTTGGATGTCGTCTGTTTGGAAATCTTCGTGGCGTATTCTCTGGCTGCTTCTACTGCGTTTCCATTTAGAAAGCCATACACAAAATGAATATCCGCCAGCTCTTGATTGGAGAATAAAAATGGCACTTTTATAAAACTTACAAAAAAAAAACAGGCAAAAGAAACTAAATTTCGTGCATTCACAATTGCAACAAAAACGTTTCAGGTTTCAACAGACAACAAAACTAACTGTCAACTAATTGACGTTTAACCTTATTCTGCATTCAATTTCAAAAATATTTGCACGCCCTGCCTACTTCTAAAAATTATCGAGATACTGACTTTTTAACGTTAGTTTGTCATAAATAATTAAAAATGCATCGAATCCTTAATGGCGTAGTAAATCGTCATAACTGCCGATATTGGTCCGATTCTAATCCCAGAATTTATCATCACACAGCAGCCACAAAAATTAAATGTTTGGGCTGTTATTTTTGGCGATCAGTTAGTTGGTCCTTTTTTCTTACCTGGAAACTTGACGAAATGTATTTGGAACTACTGGAAGATGCCATAGATCCTGCATTAACAGTCATAATTGAAAATCAGAATGATCGGCGGTACATTGCGAATAGGTTGATGTTCCAACAGGATGGTGCCCCACCACATTACGCATTACGTGTTCGACAATATTTAGATCAGACGTTTCCAGATCGATAGATTGGTAGAAGAGGTGCCATTGAATGACCACCAAGATCGCCAAATTTATCACCTTTGGATTCTTTATGTGGGGTCATTTAAAAAGCAAAAACTATGCTACTCAGCCAACATCATTAGAAGACCTGCGACAAAGAATTGTGAATGAGTGCCTTCAAATTACTCCTCAGATATTGCAAAATGTGCGGCAACGTTTTGAGCAAAATCTTTATTATTGCATGGAGAGTCATGGTAGCCATTTTCAACATTTACTTGCCTAACGGGTCAGTTCATTCTTCATTTTTAAATTACTTTGCTGCCAAATGTATTGATCTCCACTAATGATGATGTATTAGTTTTATTTAAGCTTGAAATCAATAAATGTTCAAAACTACTGAACTGAAGCTCATGTATTTTACATCACTATAAAGGGAATTGAAAGACCTTTAAAATAAGGTATCACTCGACCCCCCTTTCAATTTAAGATTCTAGGGTTGGTGTCACCCCCGCCCAGGGGGCTGCACGTGTTAACGTGATTTTTTGCCAAGCCTGTGTCCCCCTCGAAAACAAAATCGACGGGTCTGAGCGTTTTTCAAAAAAAAACTGAGCTGCCAGTAAATGCGTCTGTTTCGTTTTCGATGCGCCACCCTGTATATAGTTGGCTACAGCGCCATCTATGAGTCACTGATCCTTTCAAAGTAGACTGGGAATTATTGCGGGAAAGAGGAAGATCAAGGGCGTGCGCAGGGGGGCACCTAGCTCGGCAAAAATTAAATCGAGAAAACATTTTTTACAAAAACATAATTATTCATGTCACAAGCTGAATAAATATCTATTAGATGGAAAATTACTAGCTTTAGTTGAAATTTATGTTATATGTAAACTTAATTTTGTTTTTAAATCCAAAATGTTTCCGAATTTACACTAAGCCGTTTTTATTTTTGCTTGCTTTAGTCCGAAACAAAACTTTTCACACTATAAATTTCAAATAAATTAGACAATAACATTACCACTTTTTCTCTTATACACGGTGGCAAAATTAGAATTTCGATCTGAACGTTTCACAGTCTTTTAAAATTATACCGTTTTAGATGTCATAATTACCCCTAAATAATATAAACGAGTTATTCTTCATTCGAACAAAATTTTGTTGAAATTAAATTTGAAATAACTTTTTACCTTTGCATTAATTTCGTTAATTTTTTCGTAAAGTTGTAGGTAATTTCATTGTCGACTGCCGATCTTGCAAAAAATTTAAAATGTTTGTTGTTATACAGGGTGTAACTAAAAGTTGCACCTTGTCCTAAATTTCAGAACACCCTGTGGAAACATTGGATTACTGAATAATGTGTCATTGTATGAGAATTTTGAGTCTCAACTTTTCTCAACAGTTCTTTTTTTGATTCATGTCAATATATCAATTATTGAAGAATATATGCTGTTTTGGAGAAAATCATGCGAATCATAACCATAAAAAATTTAATTTAAAAAATTACAGAGAAAACTATGCGAATCATAACCATGAACAATTTAACTTAAAAAAAATACAGTGACATCATTGGCAATCAGAAATTGTTATCAAAAACGGGTATTTCCTCCCCGGGCTTGAATAACAGATATCATCCTCCCTGGCGTAGACTCAATTAAGCCAGCTGTTGCGTCTTGGGTATTTGCTCCTTTACCAGCGCCTATTCCAACGCAGCTACAGTTTGAAATTCTCCATAGCTCTGCCTAAGCCTTCGTCCTAATGTATGCCACATGTGCTCAATGGCGTTGAGATCCGGACTCCTTGGCGGCCAGTCTAGTACTTGAATTCCAACATCGTTGAGGTATTGCCTAGTCATCCTGGCTATATGCGGCCGAGCATTACCTTATAAGGGCATATGAGGAACCACATGTTCTTCCAAACACTCTCTAATGTACCTGTCGGCAATAAGGTGTCCTCCTCGTAACAAAACAGGATCTGTGCGAGACTCCAAAGAAATACCGCCCCATACCATCACTCCTCCACCACCAAATTGCACTCTAGTAGCGAAACAACTTTAAGCAGAGCGTTCTCCACGTCAAGTTCTCATAGATGAGGCTCCGGTATCTCATTTCATGTTGGATAATTTTTCGGATGCGCGAGTTTATACTATTAGGATACCTATATTTAGGTAAAATTTAATCAATAACATCAGTTATGCATTTTCATTCATATGAAGTGACAAACTATGTATGCAGTAATGAAGCGTCAGATACACGAGTTAATGTTTCATATATATACTAAGTGACATATAAATCCGAACACCCAGTTTAAATGGTTTCATTTTAATAAAATTTTGTATAAGTACTTAATGAAGCATAATAAGTAAATGATAAAAATTTCAAAATGATTGCACTGCTTTAAAGCCCTTTGACCTTTAATAATGTGTGGATGCACCCTGATGTGCTACGCATTCTCCAACGCGCCTAGGCATGCTTCTGATCAGGTGGTCAATGTCCTCCTGTGGTATCTCATTCCAGGCAACCACCAACTCCTCTCGAAGTGCTTCTAAGAGTCTGAGGAGGACGTTGCAAATTGAGCAATCTCCTACCCATCATATCCCACACGTGCTCAATTGGGGATAAGTCGGGAGATCTTGGTGGCCATGGTAACAATGTGACATCATTATGTTGAAAGAAGTCTATTGTGACTCTTGCAACATGTGGTCGGGTATTATCTTGTTGGAAAGTTGGATCTGCTAGGGTGCCAAGGTAGGGTAAAAGATGGGGTTCTAGAACTTCGTGGATATAACGCTGCGCATTCATGTTACCTCTGATGAAGATTAAAGGTGACCTGGAACCATAAGTTATAGCACCCCAAACCATAACTCCAACAGTGTGATGAACATGTCTTTCAACAAAAAACTGTGGATTCCTTCACCACGTCGCCTTCTAACCCTTACACCGACGTAATCGCCTTGAGTGGTGCAGACAACGCTCACTCTAGGATCAGGAATGGAACAGTATTGTCTTGATTTTGTTTAGGCTCTAGAAGCACTTCGAGAGGAGTTGGTGGTTGCCTGGAATGAGATACCACAGGAGGACCACCTGATCAGAAGCATGCCTAGGCGCGTTGGAGAATGCGTAGCATATCAGGGTGCATCCACACATTATTAAAGGTCAAAGGGCTTTAAAGCAGTGCAATCATTTTGAAATTTTTACCATTTACTATTTATCTACAGGGTTATCCAAATTAAGTGTCCACCATTAGTAACTTTGTTATTAGTGAAAATACAAAGTTGTTTGAATTAGCAAACTAGTAGCATTTTTAACGCTGGTAAAAATGAGAAATAAAAAAAAACAGTTGAGAGTCGTTATTTTGATTTTTTTTCAGTAAAATAACATTTTTTTAAATGGAAACCCCTGTATATTATATTTTTTTCTGTTAAAGCATCAAATTTTAAACAAAAAAGTTCATAATGACTTTTCCGCTAAAGTCAAAAATAAAGTCAAAATAACGATAAATATTTTTAATTATTTGCAGTATTATAATATTAAGACGGCTATGAAAACAACATGGCGTTCGCGATTTGACAGCATTAAGATAAGCGACAAATTGTTAAACTGGACATACTCGCAACTAGAAGGCTTTGGAAAACAATGATAAAATCAAATAATGTCAAACATTAGTGTGAATACTTGTTTATAAGCTTTATTGTGTCATTAATTTAAAGAAAAATGTTCTCCCATGAAGAAAAGTGTGATATGTTAGAATGCTATTTAGTGTGCAGAAAATCCTCCTTGAGAGCAAGACACTACTACAGTGAATTATATCCCGCTCGCATTCAACCGTATGAACGATATTTTCTGAGACTCTATCGAAAATTTAGGGGCAACGAAAATGTTTTTGCTAAAACAAGGGCAAAAAAAGAATTCATAATAAGCGAGGCCACGGAAATTGCAGTTATTGGATATTTTGAAGCTTATCGTGAGAATTCAATAGCAGATATTCTCAAGGACTCTAATTTCAGTTATGGTACTGTTCAAAGGATTTTAAAAAAAATACAAATTTATTCCGTATAAGTTCCGACCAGTTCAAACGCTTTTGGCAGGGGATCCAGAGAGAAGACTTGTTTTTTGCCATTGGTATCTTAGCTTCTGTCGCCAAAATGTAAATAACTTTCGTTACCTTTTATGGACAGATGAATCAAATTTTTCAAATTCTGGAATGTTTAATAGAAAAAACCACCATTATTGGTCAAGAGAAAATCTTTTGTTAGTACATCCAAGAGGCCCACAAGTCCGTTTCAGTTTCAACGTTTGGTGCGGTATAATTGGTTCAAAAATTGTTGGCCCGTTCTTTTATGAGGGAACCCTAACTGGTGAAAGATATGTGGAATTTATGTCAGAAATTCTGACTAATTTCTTAGACGAATTGGATCTTATAAGTAGACATCATCTGCATTTTCAGCAAGATGGCGCACCTGCCCACAACTCCAGAGGTACTTATCATTTTCTAAGTACTACTTTTAATGATCAGTGGATAGGAACAAATGGCCCAATACAGTGGCCTCCCAGATCACCAGATCTAAACCCACTTGATTACTTCTTGTGGGGTTACTTAAAGAACCAAATTTACAAGCGAAGGTACGATAACCTTGACGCGTTAAAGACTGCAGTTAGGGAAAAGATAACCCAGATAGATGGTAGGACCATACTTAAGACAGTTCGAGCAGTTGAAAAACGTGCCCAAAAATGTATTGAAGAACAAGGTGGTGTTTTCGAGCATCTTCTTTAAAAAAAATTGTTATTGTATTTTGTAAGATTATAAGTTGATGTTGAAAATAAAGTTTGTCGATACAATTTAATTGTTTCAGATTGGAGGCCATAACTTCAACAATTTGTAACCTAGGAGAAAAGTTATTGAAAGTTTTTTTGTTTAAAATTTGATGCTTTAACAGAAAAAAATATAATATACAGGGGTTTCCATTTAAAAAAATGTTATTTTACTGAAAAAAATCAAAATAACGACTCTCAATTGTTTTTTTTTATTTCTCATTTTTACCAGCGTTAAAAATGCTACTAGTTTGCTAATTCAAACAACTTTGTATTTTCACTAATAACAAAGTTACTAATGGTGGACACTTAATTTGGATAACCCTGTATACTTCATTAAGTACTTATACAAAATTTTATTAAAATAAAACCATTTAAACTGGGTGTTCGGATTTATATGTCACTTAGTATATCAAACCGGGGATATCTTCTCCATCTCACCCGAAGATGTAAAAAACAGCTTATAGATTGAATCAATATAGGGTTTTTCTATCGTGACCTAAACGAATTTCGCTCGAAGGCCATTGATACCCCTAAACTCCACTAAGAGCCACTTTTTCTCGAAAGTTTCTTGGACTCTGGGCGATGCAAAAAAGCAAAAGCTGAGTAGGTAGTTTTTTCCTAACGGATGCTTTCGGAGTTGAAGTAGGAGTAATACAGAAGTTTTAAGCAGCAGGGAGAAGGCAGCACTGCCTCTCCGCTGAAATGATACAGCAGCCATTTGTGCAGTTTTGACTAGTTTGCATTTTTGCGAGGATCGCGAGCTTTTCGAGAATTGCCGCGGAATAAAACCTACAACTCCACTCAAAAGCACGCTACACGACGCGGGCATGAATTAGCTTAAAAAATTAGGTCAGCACAGTCATGGGAGGAATGCTCTTCCGCAGAAAGAGCTTTCCTTATTTTATTGGAATTGTTTGTGATTTATATTTGCGGTATACGTATTCTACAATATGGAAAAGAGCCGCTTTCCAGTGTTTTTGTATGCATCATCATGTTTTGCTTCGACTTTGACAGTTTGTAATCACACTGTCAAACTAACAACGAAACTGTGAAAAATATTCTGATTTTATTTTTAGAATAGCATTGTCAGACTATCTAATTGATACCTAATAATACTTTTAGAACCGTAACCTAACAAACTTGATACATTGTCATTTTATTTGTCCCTACTATTTGAGAGTGTGTAACACCGAATAAAAAGCTAGTGATTTTGCGATAAATCTGGTATACGAAACAAAATACTATCTGGTAGTTTCAAGGCCTACATATGAAATCCATTTTCTTTAAATAACTATGGTTTGACGATGTCAGTGTATTATTATACAGGGTGTCCCAGAAGTCGACGTCAAGCCGAAACCGGGTGATAGGCAAAGTCATAACAGCTATCATAAAAATTTTATGTATGTGTTTTGAAAATTATAGGTGTTTGAAAAAAATAGAGAAATTTCACACCCTACGGCAGTCTGTCAACTCCTGTTACTACAAATATTAACTTTTTTTGGATTTTTTTTTACAATGTAATGATGAGTAATCTTCAAACTGGTGTCTCAACCTTACTGCCAACTTTTCTCGTTCAGGAAAAATTGCCACTTATTTCCCAACCAAGTATTCCAAAGTAAAACTTTGCTCAACTTTAACTGGCTGTACTGGAAAAAAATGTACTACGGGAGTTTGGCAAGTAACCTTGAAAGTTGGCGCATTTAATAACGATTCCAAAATGGTATAACACTTAGAAGATTACTCGTTAACTTATGCACAATTTTTATTTGAAAAAAAAAACTGATGAAAATTTTTCAAAATTTCCTAATTAAACAGCGATTATGAAAACGCACAAGGACCCTTAAGGATAACTGTTTGCACAACAGTGGGCGTCAAAATACTGCTGATGATGATTTACCTTTACAGTAAATGCTCAAACTGTTTTCCTTCAGCCGCAATACACGCTCGACATCTTCTTAAAAAAGATCGGGTTATTAAACGAGCGAATCCACGGTTATTAACAAACTCAGCTGCTTCCAATAGTCTTTGCCGTAGCTCAGCTACATTTTGAATCGACTTGAAATACACTTTTTCTTTTAGAGTTCCCCAGTAAAAAAAATCTAACGGATTCAAATCTGGTGACCGGGCTGGCCACGGTATTGTACCAGACCGCCCTATCCATCTGCCTGGAAAGTTTTGATCGAGATACTCTCTCACTGAGAGTGCATAGTGCGCTGGGCAGCCATCATGCTGAAACCACATGTTCCTGTAAATACTCAGTGGCACGTCCTCCAATAAATTTTCTAAATGATTTTGCAAAAAACCTAAATAAACTTCAGGTGTCAAAGTATCTGGGAACTCAAACGGACCGATTATTTTACCATTTAAAATTCCTGTCCAATGGTTTATCTTGAAGCGATATTGAGTTTTATCTTTTCTCATCAAATGTGGGTTTGCTACGTGCCACCTCGTGTAAGTTATGCAGGTTCATGTACCCATCTTTCTTAAATGTGGTCTCATCTGACCATAACATTTTTTTAAAGATCCGTGGATCTTCCCTGTGTGTTTCTAACATTTTTTGCAAGATTCTATGGGCTGTACTTTTGGGCACACCTGTTTTTAGTTCTATTGCACGCACTGATGTACTCGGGTCTTCTTCGACAGCTCCTAGCACCACGTCTTCGTAAGGAAGGAAAGATCTTCCCTCACCGTGTGATTGGTTTGGTAGTTGGCCCTCTGAGAACAGTAAGCGGTGCACATTTGTGAACACTCGATGATCTGGATGACGAGCTGCATTCGGGTACCTCTCACAGTAAAGTCTCGCTGCAGCACTAGCGTTGCATCTGCATTCCCCATAAATGAGGTGCATGTTAGCATATTCTTGTACGGTGTACACGGACATAGCGGCACTGCACAATCACACTATCAAAGATAGTCTAAGGAAAGCAAATGTTGTTTTGAATAGCAATTAAACAGTCCAAATCCAAATCACAAGCGATCAACAGTCCAGTTCACGAATCCAAAATTAGTAACAGTACGAAATGAACAAGCACGAACATGTAAAGATGCGCAGTAAACGAAGGAGTACTGATCGGTATCAAAGTGTGCAATAGCAAGTAAGTGATGTGCTTCATCCATACCACATACAGCGTGTTCAACCTCTCCTGCCCCGGGATTATGAGCCCCGAGTTGCTTTTTGTCGCACAATGTTAGAAAGACACAGGAAAGATCCACAGATCTTTGAAAAAAATTTATGGTCGGATGAGATCACATTTAAGAAAGATGGGTACATGAACCTGCATAACTTACACGAGTGGCACGTAGCAAACCAACATTTGATGAGAGAAGATAAATCTCAATATCGCTTCAAGATAAACCATTGGACAGGAATTTTAAATGGTAAAATAATCGGTCCGTTTGAGTTCCCAGAGACTTTAACTGCTGAAGTTTATTTGGATTTTTTGAAAAATCATGTACAAAATTTATTGGTGGACGTGTCACTGAGTATTTACAGGGACATGTGGTTTCAGCATGATGGCTGCCCAGCGCACTATGCACTCTCAGTGAGAGAGTATCTCGATCAAAACTTTCCAGGCAGATGGATAGGGCGGTCTGGTACAATACCGTGGCCAGTCCGGTCACGAGATTTGAATCCGTTAGATTTTTTTTACTGGGAAACTGCAAAAGAAAAAGTGTATTTCAAGCCGATTCAAAATGTAGCTGAGCTACGGCAAAGACTATTGGAAGCAGCTGAGTTTGTTAATAACCGTGGATTCGCTCGTATAATAACCCGATCTTTTTTAAGAAGATGTCCAGCGTGTATTGCGGCTGAAGGAAAACAGTTTGAGCATTTGCTGTAAAGGTAAATCATCATCAGCAGCATTTTGACGCCCACTGTTGTGCAAACAGTTATCCTTAAGGGTCCTTGTGCGTTTTCATAATCGCTGTTTAATTAGGAAATTTTGAAAAATTTTCATCAGTATTTTTTCAAATAAAAATTGTGCATAAGTTAACGAGTAATCTTCTAAGTGTTATACCATTTTGGAATCGTCATTAAATGCGCCAACTTTTAAGGTTACTTGCCAAACTCTCGTAGTACATTTTTTTCCAGTACAGCCAGTTAAAGTTGAGCAAAGTTTTACTTTGGAATACTTGGTTGGGAAATAAGTGGCAATTTTTCCTGAACGAGAAAAGTTGGCAGTAAGGTTGAGACACCAGTTTGAAGATGCATTATTCATCATTAGAATGTAAAAATAAAATCCAAAAAAAGTTAATATTTGTAGTAACAGGAGTTGACAGACTGCCGTAGGGTGTGAAATTTCTATATCTTTTTCAAAGACCTATAATTTTCAAAACGCATACATAAAATTTTTTTGAATATTTTTCTGGTAGCTGTTATGACTTTGCCTATCACCCGGTTTCGGCTTGACGTCGACTTCTGGGACACCCTGTATTATTATACATTTTTGGATTCAAGATTAAAAACTTCGCCTGTGCAAAAACGCGTAGACCTTTCTGTACATATTCCTGTTACGAGTATTTTCTGACTGCTATGAAAGCAAACCATACATCTTTCGTTGGTTTTACGTACTGAGCCTAAATAAATGTAGGTACCTCGTGCACGTATCCAAATATCCATTAGAATCTAGTGCATATTTAAAGTAGAGCGTGGTTTCGGAAGATAAATTGAAAAGATATGCCCACGGAACGGGAACAATAAGGTGGCATGGATTTTTGAAAGGCCACGTCTACATTCTATAGGCCAGTGTCCATCCTAAACAGCGGGTGCTGAATATACATATACTCAAAACTATGCACTTTAAGAACGGAAGAAACACCATCTCCTTTCATAAAGCAGAAAAAGTACAGAAAAGTATACAACCATTGCTTAGGTTATTAAACAAAAATGTTCAGCTTATTACGAAGATCCTCGGTTAGGTATGTATACAGGGTTATCCAAATTAAGTGTCCACCATTAGTAACTTTGTTATTAGTGAAAATACAAAGTTGTTTGAATTAGCAAACTAGTAGCATTTTTAACGCTGGTAAAAATGAGAAATAAAAAAAAACAATTGAGAGTCGTTATTTTGATTTTTTTCAGTAAAATAACATTTTTTTAAATGGAAACCCCTGTATATTATATTTTTTTATGTTAAAGCATCAAATTTTAAACAAAAAGGTTCATAATGACTTTTCCGCTAAAGTCAAAAATAAAGTCAAAATAACGATAAATATTTTTAATTATTTGCAGTATTATAATATTAAGACGGCTATGAAAACAACATGGCGTTCGCGATTTGACAGCATTAAGATAAGCGACAAATTGTTAAACTGGACATACTCGCAACTAGAAGGCTTTGGAAAACAATGATAAAATCAAATAATGTCAAACATTAGTGTAAATACTTGTTTATAAGCTTTATTGTGTCATTAATTTAAAGAAAAATGTTCTCCCATGAAGAAAAGTGTGATATGTTAGAATGCTATTTAGTGTGCAGAAAATCCTCCTTGAGAGCAAGAGAATACTACAGTGAATTATATCCCGCTCGCATTCAACCGTATGAACGATATTTTCTGAGACTTTATCGAAAATTTAGGGGCAACGAAAATGTTTTTGCTAAAACAAGGGCAAAAAAAGAATTCATAATAAGCGAGGCCACGGAAATTGCAGTTATTGGATATTTTGAAGCTTATCGTGAGAATTCAATAGCAGATATTCTCAAGGACTCTAATTTCAGTTATGGTACTGTTCAAAGGATTTTAAAAAAATACAAATTTATTCCGTATAAGTACCGACCAGTTCAAACGCTTTTGGCAGGGGATCCAGAGAGAAGACTTGTTTTTTGCCATTGGTATCTTAGCTTCTGTCGTCAAAATGTAAATAACTTTCGTTACCTTTTATGGACAGATGAATCAAATTTTTCAAATTCTGGAATGTTTAATAGAAAAAACCACCATTATTGGTCAAGAGAAAATCTTTTGTTAGTACATCCAAGAGGCCCACAAGTCCGTTTCAGTTTCAACGTTTGGTGCGGTATAATTGGTTCAAAAATTGTTGGCCCGTTCTTTTATGAGGGAACCCTAACTGGTGAAAGATATGTGGAATTTATGTCAGAAATTCTGACTAATTTCTTAGACGAATTGGATCTTATAAGTAGACATCATCTGCATTTTCAGCAAGATGGCGCACCTGCCCACAACTCCAGAGGTACTTATCATTTTCTAAGTACTACTTTTAATGATCAGTGGATAGGAACAAATGGCCCAATACAGTGGCCTCCCAGATCACCAGATCTAAACCCACTTGATTACTTCTTGTGGGGTTACTTAAAGAACCAAATTTACAAGCGAAGGTACGATAACCTTGACGCGTTAAAGACTGCAGTTAGGGAAAAGATAACCCAGATAGATGGTAGGACCATACTTAAGACAGTTCGAGCAGTTGAAAAACGTGCCCAAAAATGTATTGAAGAACAAGGTGGTGTTTTCGAGCATCTTCTTTAAAAAAAATTGTTATTGTATTTTGTAAGATTTTATAAGTTGATGTTGAAAATAAAGTTTGTCGATACAATTTAATTGTTTCAGATTGGAGGCCATAACTTCAACAATTTGTAACCTAGGAGAAAAGTTATTGTAAGCTTTTTTGTTTAAAATTTGATGCTTTAACAGAAAAAAATATAATATACAGGGGTTTCCATTTAAAAAAATGTTATTTTACTGAAAAAATAACGACTCTCAATTGTTTTTTTATTTCTCATTTTTACCAGCGTTAAAAATGCTACTAGTTTGCTAATTCAAACAACTTTGTATTTTCACTTATAACAAAGTTACTAATGGTGGACACTTAATTTGGATAACCCTGTATAATATGCAACAGTGATTCCAAGAAGATATAAATGTAGGTCCGATAATATACCGGGTGTTTCAAATTCGACCCTCACTATTAGAAGCTCGGAAACGGTAAGAGATAGAAAGTGGCTTGGAAAGGGGCAAAGTTGCATATTTAGGTAGCTAACAAAATGCCTCATAGAAAATTTCGGGATTCAAAGTACTTCCCGGAGAGAAAACCGAATCTTCCCAATAGCGTTTTAATTTTCTCCTGACCTTATTTGTAGTGGTATTTCAAAATAAATTGCACATTGACATTTCCTCTTTTTGTCCTCTACAAGATGCTATAATTAGCCAGCATCAACTTCATTTTTTCTTATGGACGCCATATTGAATTATTGCGCAGATGAATAGAGTTTTTCATTCTGATTCCAAAAATGTATGATATGTAATACACTGACAGTGCCAAACCTCAATAATTTAGAAAAACAGAATTTTCTAGGTAGTCCTTGAAATTATTATAGTCATTTGTTTCGTGTAGCAGACCAGACCTCAACTTGAACTTAGTAAAAAGGTTTGGAAGGCTGAGAAGACGAGAAATAAATTGAACAGTGAACAACGTACAGAAAAGTCAGGCTTTTCCTACAAAATAACGAATAATATTTTGGACATCTGCGATGATTTACCTCTGCTTATCATTATATATATATATATATATACATAACATACTTCGACAAAATTCAAGCAAAGAGGACTCTTTATACTTCATTAATCTCTAGCATTCAATGGACTTTGCCATCTTCATCAGGAGAGTCGTATGTGAGATTGTTGCTAAATTTTATTAACGTTTGGGTTGAGGGAAACACCCAGTAACCTGGTGAATGCTGGATACATGGTACATTCGTCAAAATTAATATAAACCACACACAGCTGTATGCCAGGAACAAATTAAAACGGATTAAAAATATTTAAAACGAAAGTTAAAATTACATCGTGAACCACCTGATGCTGCACAAAATGGTGGTTCGCGATGTAATTTTAATTAATAATATATAAGCCAAAAGCTCGAGATTACCGTTAAAAGAGTTTACTGAAGCCTAAAAAAATGTTGCCAATTTCCCAATTAACACTTGATTGTATTTCTTGCCCAACTGGTCGTTGGCAATGGCAATGACTACTGCTCGTATATACGAGTATAAATAAGTATATATGCGAGGTCTTAACGACTACTGTCGTTTCCCGCTTCTCAAACGCCACATCTTTCGGTCCATCCAGTCTCCCTTTTGGAATCCTCTGGATGTCATGGACTCTTCAACAACTTGCCTCCAGCTTCTTGGAGGTGAACCACGTTTGCGACGCCCTGGTGGTACCCACTCATAGACTGTTTTTGTCCATCTTGTGTTATCCATACGTTGAAGGTGACGATACCGAGGTAATCTTTTTGTTTCAATTGTTTCTAAGATGTTGTGGCCTACTTCCATAATTTGTCTAATTCTTTTGCCCCTACATGTGCTAGTCTGGAAATTCGGCAACGTCTTCCATTTCCAGGGACATCAACCTCTCTTTATTTCTTTTCGTCATCTTCCATATTTCTGAGCTAGAGGTACAGATAATTTCTACTATAGCTTTGAATATCAATTTCTTTGTTTTGTTCGTCACTCTAGTGCTCCATAGAGTAGAGTTGTCTAATTGTTCTTTTACAATGTGCTATTTTACTTAAAAAGGTTTGGTTGCTCTTGTCATTCACTGTAAATGTTAGACCCAGATATTTGAATGATTTCTGTTCTGTGTGCTATGGTTTCCAACATCCAAATCATCTCTATCGCAGTCTCCTACAATCATATACTTGTTTTTCTTTAGATTTATTGTCAATCCCCATTTCACGTACTCTTCTTCCAGCTTCCTAAACATATAACTCGAGTCATCTCTATCATCTGATATCAAAACCTGGTCGTCGGCGAATAAAAGGGTATATAGGACATTTTCTCCCACTGGTATTCCCATAAGACAACATTTCCTCTTCCAGTTTACCAAAAATGTTTCAACATATATCTTGAAAACTGTCGGTAATACTTTGGTTACTGGGAATCCCATTATTGTTATTACTATTGATAAAAATTTCATTTTGTGTTCAGGTTTCACCATACCTATTTATTTTCCTTATAATTTTCGTTCCGACAAAAATTTGCTTTCCGAGAAAGGAACTGAAAAGTCCTACTCTAACGTCCATAAGAAAAAACAAAGTTGGTGATGGAAAGTAGAAACCGCGAATTGTAGAGAAGGATAAGTAGCAATGATAACATGCAATTTATTTTAAAATCCCACGTCAAATAAGGTCACATACATACATACTAACACCAAAGCTTGTAAATGTGAGTATTTCCTTATCTGTGTTTATATGAACTTTTCTTCTTGGAATCAGTTAAGCAATCACAATGGAAATTTAGCCAGGTGCTTTGAAACTACCTTGTATATTGACAGTAGTATTCATTGTGTCACGTAAATTGGTCTTCCCAATTGAGAAATTAGCGTCTTCAATTTTCTTGTGGCTGTGTCCAGTCACATCTGTGGTCTTCTACGGTGCTTCGGGGTAAACTCGATTCTGTAGTAAAGTTTCATATTTCAAGTGCACACATATACAGGGTGGCGCATCGAAAACGAAACAGACGCATTTACTGGCAGCTCAGTTTTTTTCAAAAAACTCTCAGACCCGTCGATTTTGTTTTCGAGGGGGACACAAGTTTGGCAAAAAATCAGGTTAGCACGTGCAGCCTCCTAAGCGGGGGTGACACCACCCCCAAAATCTTAAATAGAAAGGAGGATCGAGTGATATCTTATTTTAAAGGTCTTTCAATTCCCTTTATACTGATATAAAATTAATGTACTTCAGTTCAGTACTTTTGAAGATTTATTGATTTAAAGCTTAAATAAAACTAATACATCATCATTAGTGGAGATCTATACATTTGGCAGCAAAGTAATTTAAAAATGAAGAACGAACTGACCCGTTAGGCAAGTAAATGTTGAAAATAGCCACCATGACTCTCCATGCAATAATAAAGATTTTGCTCAAAACGTTGCGGCACATTTTGCAATATTTGAGGAGTAATTTGAAGACATTCATTCACAATTCTTTGTCGCAGGTCTTCTATTGATGTTGGCTGAGTAGCATAGATTTTGCATTTTAAATGACCCCACATAAAGAAATCCAAAGGGGATAAATCTGGCGATCTTGGGAGCCATTCAATGGCACCTCTTCTACCAATCCATCGATCTGGAAACGTCTGATCTAAGTATTGTCGAACACGTAATGCGTAATGTGGTGGGGCATCATCCTGTTGGAACATCAACCTATTCGCAATGTACCGCCGATCATTGTGATTTTCAATTATGGCTGTTAATGCAGGATCTATGGCGTCTTCCAGTAATTCCAAGTACATTTCACCGGTCAAATTTCCAGGTAAGAAAAAAAGACCAACTAAATGGTCGCCAAAAATACCAGCTCAAATATTTAATTTTTGTGGCTACTGTGTATGAACCTCATGATAAATTCTGGGATTAGAATCGGACCAATATCGGCAGTTATGACGATTTACTACGCCATTTAAGAAAAAGGAACATTCGTCGGAAAAGCAACTGTTGAATAGAAAATGTTCATCGTTTATACTCGTAATTCGTTCACTCATATCTTCACAAAATTGTAATCGCCGATCAAAATCGTCTTCATTAAGTTCTTCTACCAGGTGAATTGTATACGGATGAAAACTGTGGGCCTTTAGAATCCGTTGGACAGTACGTCGACTAACACCACACATAGTCTCCAATTTGCGGGTACTTAACGTAGGATCTACATAAACTTGTCCTAAAACCCCCACTTCTATTGCTTCGTTCCTTATGGGATTTTAAATTTTGCGTTTTTTATTGGCGACTGACCCAGTTTCCCGAAATTTAGCTACAAGTTCTAGAACATATTTTCGATGCACGTTACTGTTCTCATGTATTTCTCTCATATTTCTGCTGTTCTACTAGCGCAATGATTATTTCCGAAAAATGTTTCGATAATTTCAACTCTTTCTGCTGTGGAATATACCATGGTTAATTTATGCAATAAAGCGTTACAAATTGTTTTAGCAACAAAGTTTGGTCAAATCAATCGCAAACTATGTACTAAATCCCTATTTAAAATAAGTACGAGATATTTCCTTATCTTTCTTCAAGAAATAACTTTTTTGGCACAAAAAAACGCTCCAATAGCTATTTTCAACAACCAAATGATAAACAAACCGTGGGCGTAATGAAGAAAAGCATTTACTTATTAAGTAAATACTTTTAGTCAAACTTTTTCTGAAAATAGTACAAATTAATCTGATGTACCTATTAAAGTCTACTTTAAGCTTTAAATCAATAAATCTTCAAAACTACTGAACTGAAGTACATTAATTTTATATCATTGTAAAGGGAATTGAAAGACCTTTAAAATAAGGTATCATTCGACCCCCCTTTCCATTTAAGATTTTGAGGGTGGTGTCACCCCCGCTTGGGGTGCTGCACGTGGTAAACAAAATCGACGGGTCTGAGCGTTTTTCAAAAAAAAAAACTGAGCTGCCAGTAAATGCGTCTGTTTCGTTTTCGATGCGCCACCCTGTACGTTTAGGAGAAAAAAATGATGTTTCATATTACTTCAGTTCAATCATTCCCCCGTTTTCCAATATTGCTTGCTAGCTAATTGAAATCTCCTCTGAAACATAAGGGGACGCTTGCTACCAGATCCTCTCCGTCAGATGCGAGATTCTACCAGAAAATCAGCACGAATATTGCTTTCTGTGGTGAAGCATTGAGTGGTGGTCATGCTTTTCCAACCTTTCTCTGTTGTCCGTTCTTGTATATTTCCACTTATTCTCGTGCATACGGGGTGATTAAAAAAATGATTCCATTATTCCTATTATTGTAAGTAGGTTCCCAAATAAAACGGAAAGCTCACATAAACATGGAACGTGAAACGACAGCTTACCACTTAGAGGATGTTGAAGTAATGATTTTAAAATCATGGGCAAAATTACAGTTCCGGAGTGGACTAAGGTGACCACGAAGCAATACAAAAAAATGCGTTGCTCTTTCTATACTATAGTGATGTGGAAACTGGGGTATTTCCGCCTCTACAAAAGGGAAACGAAGATATTTTTTGTACCCGTGACTTTTCTGAAGGATATATTGCTTTTCATTAGCTAGATTGGATAATGTATTTAATTTTATACAAACGCCACTGTGGTGGTTATAAATAACCTAAATAACCTATGTTCAATGATTTTGACCATTTCTATAAAGCCTCAAAACTTTTTAACTACCCGTTACATTTTTCTAAAACTCGCGTACCCATATTATGTTATCGAATCTACTACGATATGAACAGGAAAAGAAATAATAAATAATTTTATCAGTTACTTCATCTAGATCTAGACCATCAAAAACATGCTTCCAGATCCGTGTTAAGAACTAAAGGTTGGCGGTTGCATATTTACACATTTAAGATCTTATTGAGGAAGTCTCAAATTTACATATACATGATTATTACACAGCTGGAACATTACAGGAAGTGTAAATGGCGACATTGGCTCGGTGGTACCCATTCAAATGATGTGTGATTTGATGACTCAAGGGGCGTCTGATTGTTTTGGTACACAGCGGGTTTGTCAACTTGCTTTCGGGCCCAATCTAGACGGCATTGTTGAAAAAGTTAATAAATGCGGAATGGTATAGACTATGTTATTAATACTGAAATTGGAAACGTATTTATTTTATAGATGTCTTTTCTAAATCTTTGAAATGGATTAATTGGCCACGGTACGTCTGATGCCCTGAGGTGGGTGCTATGCCTCGTGTAACGCATCATGCTTGCGGATATCGGGGAGAGGCGACGCGACGTTGCCAGGTGAATGGTACTACACAACTACTACTACATGTAGTACTGCGAAAGGATGTTATGGACTAGTTGGACGGACCTGTTAGACGGACTTGATCGGTTAAATTCCTCTGCTATACGAGTCCCTTCCCACTTCAGTTGGCCCAACTATTGAAAGTTTTTTTCTTATCAAACACAAACTATTAAAATGTAGCAGGGTGTTATAGGTTTAAAATATTAACAATGAACATTTTGATAATATATAGTAGAAAACACCAACTTTATCACTCCCTAATCAAATTGGCAGCATAAAAATAACACATGTTGCAATTACAGCATATCAACCTATTTTCATTTCAATGCAAAATAAGTCTATAACGGATAGGTGGCTGTGACAAATAAAAGCCATGACAATTGTTTTTATTAATCACAGCTGTCAGAATACATTTAAAATAGTTATCAAATATCACAAATCCCGACCGAAGAGCATTAAGAAGAATAATCGTGAAAAACAATTATTTACAATTAAGTGCTCTGTGGAGTGACGCTGTTGGAAGAAGAATTTCGAGGTCCACAACTCATAGAGAGGCTCACAAACTGGGATTTAGCACTTGCAAGGTAAGTTTTCTTATAAAAAAAGTGAAGTAAAAACCCTAAAGCTGCACAACTTGTTTATAGGGCAAAGAAAAGCAACTATTAACTCCACTGCAAAAGAAAAATCGGCTTAGATGGGCTAAAGAACATAGACAATGGACACCTCAACAATGGTGTGCAATATAATGGAGGATGAGGCCCGATTCGAAGTTTGTGTTGGTGACAGTCGCAGTAGAGTTATTCGCAAAAAAATGAAGCATTCCACGTTGACTGTCTGAAGAGAAAAGTGAAATTTCCAGCATCCATTATGGTCTGGGGCAGTATGACATCAAAAGGAGTAGGAAAACTTCATTTTATTGATGGAAATGTGGATACAAACAAATATTTGGCAATTTTAAAAGAATCGCTTTTACCATGATGGAAGAATATTTGACATCCGGCCAAGATTTTGTGTTTCAGCAAGATGGTGCAGCGTGCCATACCTCAAAAAAGGCTATAAAATGGATGGAAGAAAATAATGTACCACTTTTGAAATGGGTTTCTAGCAGTCCAGATCTGTCACCTATTGAACCTTTTTGGCACGAGATGAAAGAGGTTCTACGACAACATCCTGCTCGTACAATCACCGAACTGAGACAAAAGCTTCAAGAAATATGGGACTGTTTTACACCAAATTTTTGCCAAAACTTGGTTAACACTAAGCCCCAAAGAATTTCAGCCGTAATAAAAAATAAAGGTGATGTTACCCAATGGTAATCTTTCAATTGTTGCTTTGTTAACTTCGTGCATTTATTCGCACATTGTTTATTTGTTCAGATGTTCTATTAGTTATAGGTCTAAGTGATTTCAAATATGTATTTTTTAGGACTAGAGTGTATCTAAAATGTTTTTGAGAAAATAAATTGTTTTAGAAGTAAATAGTTTCGTTATGTTTAGTTTATAAAGGCATATTTTGGTATAAATCTTGAAGTGGGCCAACTGAAGTGGGAAGGGGCTCGTAGATGTTCGTAACTAACTTCTTACTTAGAGCATGCTGCTTTTGTCCGACCACAGACAGCTGTTTCCTGCTTTTTGGAAACTCATCAGCATGGTCTAGGCTTAGCATAGGATAGGATACAAGGTCTAGGACGGTGTCTTATTTCGATAAGATCTAACTAATGCAGAACATGCAACACGCGTTATGAACTGCTTTTTATGTTGTTCAATTTTACCCGAATCGCCACTCATCAATAATTTTTTGCAGACTGCCACTTTTGGACGAAAATTTGGTTAAATTTCCGCACAAAAAACCTTAACCCGTTATACTTTGGAAGTACTCTGAACTTAGCGAAGTATGACATTAAAAATTATATGTAGGAGAGTAATCATCTCATGTTTTGTTTGACGAGACTCATCAGTTGCTTAGAAAATCTCACCCATGTATCTTTGGACATACTGTATGGTATACAAATATTGTCACTGTTTTTTGAATCACCCTGAATGTACATGCAGCCAGGCGAAGCGACAGGGCACGACGTCGGACGCAAAGCGCATATAAAATCTGCAGATAAGGAAGCCATATTTCTCTTTAATGTTTCTGTTATTGGTTTAACTTCGCCCTTTCTGCTCTTTCGACTCAGTCTGTGCAATGTAGTGCGGTTGGTATATATATGGCATGTTTCCGAACTACCTTTGATTTATTAAATACCGTGCGCTGTATTGGGGATCTGTATTGAGCAAATTTTATTTCGGAAAATGCTGTTATTCTGCGAACACAATAAATACTATCTCAAAATATACAGGGTGTTTCAGTTTATTGTTGCATAACTTTAAGATTCGATACAACTTTTAAAATTAATGCATAAAGTCTATTTAAACATGGGTCGAAAAATGCGTGGCTTCTGAAATACAGGGTGTTTAAATTTACTTTCTAAAATAGTTTTTTTTAAATATTTCGAACAATATTTGATGTATAAAAGTGAAAATTGGTATACAAGGGTTTTTTGGTACGATAAAACGAACCGTGGGCATAGTTTTACTGTAGCCGCTAGAGGGCGCTCTCTACTGTACCTGTAGTGTATTAAAATGACCGAAACATTTTTCTTAGTGCAATTTTTTGCTTTTTGAATAAAAAGACTGGTTCTTCGCACTTTTCAACATAAAAAAGCTCTCTTGTAAATTTTCGTTATAGTTAGCCGTTTTTGAGATATTTCCATTTTTAAGGTTCGATGCATTTTTAATTATTTATGATAAAATAACGTTAAAAAGTCAGTATCTCGATAATTTTTAGAAGTAAGCTGTGCCTGCAAATATTTTTGAAATTCAAAGCAGAATAAGGTTAAACGTCAATTAGTTGACAGTTAGTTTTGTTGTCTGTTGAAACCTGAAACGTTTTTTTGCAATTGTGAATGCACGAAATTTAGTTTCTTTTACCTGTTTTTTTTTTGTAAGTTTTATAAAAATGACATTTTTATTCTCCAATCAAGAGTTAGCGAATATTCATTTTGTGTATGGCTTTGTAAATGGAAACGCAGCAGAAGCAGCCAGAGAATACGCACGAAGATTTCCAATCAGACGACATCCAACTCGCTCAGTATTTGTAAGAGTGCATCGCCAAATAATTGAAAATGGTTTTGGCAATCTCCAAAGGGATCAAAACATAAATGTTCGTCAGCGCAGATTTACCCGTATGATTCTGTGTGAGTTTGATAGAGATCCGACCACAAGTGTTAGGAGAGTTTCTGGTGCCTTGGGAATTTCAGCAAGTCATGTTCACCGTGTTCTTAGAAATGACCATAGACGTCCTTACCATTTGCAACCTGTGCAAGGACTACTGCCAGGGGACGGAGAACGAAGAATCACATTTTGTCAGTGGATTCTTGATAGAAAAGGTAATAATAGGGAGTTTTTAAGAAACGTTTTATGGACCGATGAGTCATGCTTCACTAGATGTGGAGTGGTAAATTTTCATAATCAACATATTTGGTCGCATGAAAATCCGCATGCAGTTTGGGAAAGAAATTTTCAGCATGAATTTAGTGTGAACGTGTGGATTGGTATCTACCGTAATCGACTATTTGGATTTTGCCTGCAAGGTTAAATGCTGCGACCTTCTTGGAATTTTTAAAGGCTGAACATGCAAATATGTGGGATGATGTTATGTTAGATTTAAGAAGATTGGCCTGGTTCTAGCTAGATGGTTGTCCAGCTCATTATTCGAGAATAGTTAGAAACTGGCTGGACGAAAATTATCCAGAAAGATGGATCGGCCGTGGAGGACCAGTCGCCTGGCCTCCACGATCCCCTGACCTAAATCCATTAGATTTCTTTGTGTGGGGATTTCTAAAAGAAAAAGTGTTCCAGACTCCCGTAACCACAAGAGATATGCTAATTGACAGAATCAGGAATGCATGTGATGAAATAAGGCCTTATTTGAATAATGCTATACCACGTTCGATTATTCGTAGATGTGAATTGTGTATTGAACAATTGGGTTTACATTTCGAGCAACTACTTTAGATTTTATATGTTTGTCCTAACTATCCAATAGCATTTTAGTTGTGAATAATTAATTTAATTTGTTAAAAATAATATTGGAAAATTAAACAAATTAATATTATGTTTTTTTGTGTTTATTTGGAGTTAGGAATTATTGCTGTGTTTAAAAACACAATCTAAACGATCATCTTAATTACTTGTAATGCCCAAATCGAAAATGTAAAAAAAATATTATTTTCCCATAAATAATAAAAAATGCATCGAACCTTAAAAATCGAAATATCTCAAAAACGGCTAACTATAACGAAAACTCACAGGAGAGCTTTTTTATGTTGAAAAGTGCGATGAATCAGTTTTTTTATTCAAAAGGTAAAAAATTGCACTAAGAAAATTTTTTCGGTCATTTTAATACACTACAGGTACAGTAGAGAGCGCCCTCTAGCGGCTACAGTAAAACTATGACCATGGTTCGTTTTGTCGTACCAAAAAACCCTTGTACACCACTTTTCACTGTTATACTCAAATATTGTTCGAAATATTTAAAAAAACTATTTTAGACAGTAAATTTAAACACCCTGTATTTCGGAAGCCACGCATTTTTCGACCCATGTTTATATAGACTTTATGCATTCATTTTAAAAGTTCTATCGAATCTTAAAGCTATGCAACAATAAACTGAAACACCCTGTATAGTTAAAATATGCTGCTTCATTTTTAGGTAAAATTTAGCACCCGCAATATCTCAGCCTCTCAACAGTTATTGAATCATGTCTGGCATAATTTATTTTTCAACATGCTAGTTTCAGCATGAAGCATCTTTTAATCCGCAAGCTATGTTCCTCAAATTTTCAAACATTTATGACTGGAACTTTCAGTGAATCTTTTTCTTGGCTCAGATGCTCTGTCGGCTTTTTTAACATCAAACACCGCTGAACGGAGCGATCCTACCTCCTAGCTTACGTAACTGTGGAGTAAACTCAGATAGTCTTATGATGAGGTTAATATTGCTCTTGCCCTTGATATCACGGAAGCATTCTGCCAGCTGTGGCATCGCGCCCCTTTACGCAAACCTTCATCCTATGGCCTCCCACAGAAGCTTAGCAGATAGGTGGATGACTTCCTATTTGGCCGCAAGATCGTAATTGAAGGGTTGCCCTTTTCATCCCACAATGTCAACGCGGGTATTCCTCAGGGATCGGTCTTATCGCCGACATTTTAGTGAGGTAGCTTCCTGAAAACTGTTTCTCAATCCAGAACTTCTGATTTGCAGCTGTCTCGTTCACCGACTAAATATACGTTTTCTTTGGAATGGTCGCCTATTTGAGGTTTCATTAGATCAACAGTCTGTTGACGCTCGATAAGTTTTTCTTCTCAACATCGTCGGTATGAAAACCTAGCGCCGTGCTGGGATGTATGGCGGACGACTGAAAGGTTTTAGTGACTATGACATCTCACACTTCGGGCATGACGGACCGGCAGGGCAATAATGTAGAGTGGCTATAAAAGTTCTTCCCTGTCAAAAGTCAAAGTCCTGCTTAGCTGAACATACTTCCATCTTCTCTATCCATAGTTCTTCTCTGGATTCGTCTAATATATGAATAGTAGTTTGTAAAATTTCGATTTCCTTTTTGGGTTCTGAGACTCGTCGTTGTAGATGTCATTATTTTCCGCCCTTACCGAGTCAATCAACTGTTTGTTCTCACGAAACATCTTTTCATTTTTTAATTGTTTGGAGCTCTTTGATTATTCATAATTTTCGGAACAATGAAGTTTATTTGATCAATTAGCTCTTAATTGCCCTTGAAGCAGCTCTTCTGAAACATACCAGGGCAAGCCATGCATACATAAGTAGTACCTGCTTAAAGGATTGTGACAGAACAGTTATGGAATATACGGGGTGGCGCATCGAAAATGAAACAGACGCATTTACTGGCAGCTCAGTTTTTTTTTTGGAAAAACGCTCAGACCCGTCGATTTTGTTTTCGAGGGGGACACAAGTTTGGCAAAAAATCATGCTAACACGTGCAGCCCCCTGGGCGGGGGCGACACCAACCCTAAAATCTTAAATGGAAAGGGGGGTCGAGTGATACCTTATTTTAAAGGTCTTTTAATTCCCTTTATAGTGATGTAAAATACATGAGCTTCAGTTCAGTAGTTTTGAAGATTTATTGATTTAAAGCTTAAAGTAGACTTTAATAGGTACATCAGATTAGTTTGTACTACTTTCAGAAGAAATTTGACTAAAATAATCTCCTTAATAAGTAAATGCTTTTCTTCACTATGCTAATGGTTTGTTTATCATTTTGTTGTTGAAAATATCTATTGGAACGTTTTTTTGTGACAAAAAAGTTAGTTCTTGAAGAAAGATAAGGAAATATCCCGTACTTATTTTAAATAGAAATTTAGTACATAGTTTGCAATTGATTTGACCAAACTTTGTTGCTAAAATAATCAGTGCGCTAATAGAACAGCAGAAATATTTAATGAGCGATATGAGAACAGTAACGTGCATCGAAAATATGTTCTAGAACTTGTAGCTAAATTTCGGGAAACTGGATCAGTTGCCAATAAAAAACGCAACATTGAAAATCCCATAAGGAACGAAGCAATGGAAGTCGAGGCTTTAGGGCAAGTTTATGTAGATCCTACGTTAAGTACCCGCAAATTGGAGACTGTGTGTGGTGTTAGTCGACGTACTGTCCAACGGATTCTAAAGACCCATAGCTTTCATCCGTATAAAATTCACCTGGTACAAGAACTTAATGAAGACGATTTTAATCGGCGATTACAATTTTGTGAAGATATGAGTGAACGAATTATAAACGATGAACATTTTCTATTCAACGCTTGCTTTTCCGACGAATGTTCCTTTTTCTTAAATGGCGTAGTAAATCGTCATAACTGCCGATATTGGTCCGATTCTAATCCCAGAATTTATCATGAGGTTCATACACAGCAGCCACAAAAATGAAATGTTTGGGCTGGTACCTTTGGCGTCCATTTAGTTGGTCCTTTTTTCTTACCTGGAAATTAGACGGGTGAAATGTATTTGGAATTACTGGAAGACGCCATAGATCCTGCATTAACAGCCATAATTGAAAATCAGAATGATCGGCGGTACATTGCGAATAGGTTGATGTTCCAACAGGATGGTGTCCCACCACATTACGCATTACGTGTTCGACAATATTTAGATCAGACGTTTCCAGATCGATGGATTGGTAGAAGAGGTGCCATTGAATGGCCCCCAAGATCGCCAGATTTATTACCTTTGGATTTATTTATGTGGGGTCATTTAAAAAGAAAAATCTATGCTACTCAGCCAACATCATTAGAAGACCTGCGACAAAGAATTGGGAATGAGTGCCTTCAAATTACTCCTCAAATATTGCAAAATGTGCGGCAATGTTTTGAGCAAAATCTTTATTATTGCAAGGAGAGTCATGGTGGCCATTTCCAACATTTACTTGCCTAACGGGTCGGTTCATTCTTTATTTTTAAATTACTTGGCTGCCAAATGTATTGATCTCCACTAATGGTGATGTATTAGTTTTATTTAAGCTTCAAATCAATAAATCTTCAAAACTACTGAACTGAACATTAATTTTATATTATCATAAAGGAAATTGAGAGAATTGAAGATTTTGGGGATGGTGTCACCCCCGCTTAGGGGGCTGCACGTGCTAACGTGATTTTTTACCAAACTTGTGTTTCCCTCGAAAACAAAATCGACGGGTCTGAGCGTTTAAAAAAAAACTGAGCTACCAGTAAATGCGTCTGTTTCGTTTTCGTTGCGCCACCCTGAATACAAAGTTGGGCTTTTCGTTTACACGGGCCTTGGAAACATGAGCAGCTTTTTCTAGTGACATTTACGCCAGTCTTAAGGTTACCTAGATGTTAGGCTCCGAAAAATCAGTGAAACCTGAACAAAACCTAACCTGGTCCTGTACGCCGATCAGATCAAACAAAGTATGATGCGCATCAGTACACAATCCAGGCGGTGGTCGTGTTGGTGAACATAATATTTTCACATCGGTCCTAAAAAACATAATAAAAATGGCACACTCATCAATATCGGAGTTGTCAATATTCTTTTAATTTACGGTGAGTGCCCTAGAAATGCTAACGAGGTTTCGCGAGTGCACGCAGATCATTTTTTAAGATCCTTCGCGATTTCACTTTTTGTTTGGGGGCGAAATGAAATGTTTAGCTGATAAAACTGAGGTAAACGTTGTTTCCGAACTACGTGTGCGAATATAGCAATCTGCTGCATTTAGTCAGGAAATCCCACACCGATGCTTGGCTACGTCTAGCACATACATATTTGATGTCTTTGAATCTATCGCAGACAACATTGAACAATACTTACGAGTAACAGAGTCGTACTTGAAATTTCTTATCGATGAATGGTGAGTACATTCTCTTTCATTTTTTTACTTTTTCGCTGTAGTTTCAGCACATATCAACTTTGCTATTACAAACATAGTTGTTTCTGAAAAGGAAAGTCCCAATATTCAGGATTCCCTGCATATGCGCTAAAAAATATGTCGTAAATCATGTTCATTTTGAAGATAGGTTTCGTCACATCTAAATAAGAACTAGATACGGTGAAGAAACGTTCGGTGAAAACACAATTGTGAACATATTCTGCGGAACACTTTTATAATATAACCATACACGATGACACGTCGTAAACAACGTAGGTAATAATGCAGTTCATTATTCAAAAATACAAAGCTTAAAATTGTACTTTTCCAAAATTATAACAGTATTACAATGATTTATTTACAGCACAATGACTTAGATCTGACTGACTAAGAAACGTGTTGAAAACAGCAACACCATTATTGTTAGCAAAGTATTACACTTCATTTTTGCACCTGTTTGCTGAATTTTGTTATGGCACATATTGTTGGAAAACTATTACATCACAAACAAAAATTATGCAATATCTTCGGTTTCTGAGATTTATACGAAATACCCTGTTTATGCACCAGCAAAAAGATCGAAGCCCTTCTATAATACCACTTACAGGTTGCGGCGAGCATTTACCTTATTGGTTTAGCTGACCTGCTTAGCCTTTAAATCTCATAACGTCGTGATTTTTCAAATAGATGAAGGCGAGAGAATTTCTTGAAAGGTTTTAATGTTACGTCATATGCTCGTACTTATAGTTCATTGTAATATACATTTTAACGGTATCAGTTTAATGAAATAGCTACGTATCTAGGTAACAAGGTACCTCTTACCATTACTCGTAATACTTTATTTATTTAACCACACAGGGTGATTTTGTGCCTATAAGGGTAGACTGTTCAAAACTGAAAAAATAGGCAGATCCCAAACGAAAAATTGAGTAAACAAAAGTCACATTATGTTGCAAGGGCTGTATCGTATTACATACATATCCTGAAATATCCTGATTTTTGCAAAGCTTTACCCTAGATATGAACTTCTACCATACCATTTTGTCGGTGACACAATCCTTCGTTTGGCTTTCGCATTACAGAATCACCCTGTAGTTCCTCATTTCTTGCAAACCTATACCTAGATATGTACTACTATGGAGCTTCTACAATATATACAAGTTTGTTGATGGCACAATCCTTTGTCTGGGTTTTACGAATTTTTTTTCGGGTTTGAGCTCATATAGGCACAGAATCGTCCTTTAGTCTCCTAATTTGTTTCAAAGCTATACCCTAGATACGTTTTTCTATGGTACCTCTACAATATATATGACTTTATTGGTGGAACAATTCTTCGTTTGAGTTTTGCGAATTTTTGTAGGTTTTAGTCGTCAACGCTTATAGATGTAGAATCACCCTGTAATCCCCTGATTTTTTGCAGTTATAAATAAAATCACAACCTTATATTTTTTGATTATTATTAATGTACCTCTCACGACGTATTATTTTCTACAATATAAATGCAAACAGAAAGCGATATATTTGCAAAAAATCTATTTTTGTGAGCATAGAGTTGGAATTGTATAAATATACTAACGCCAAAAGATTTGGATATATCTTCTCCAATTCCCTAAAACGTTCGATTTTTTCGTTTTTTTGCCTCTAGCCCCACAATGCCTGGATCAGTTCTCAAAAACTCCAAAACCTTTTCATCTTTGGAATGGTGGTACCAATTTCATCAAAATTCGACCGGTACTTTCCGAGTTACAGCAGGGTCACGGTTTGGCGGCCATTTAGACCGACTGACAGACAAATCGATGAAAATGAGTGACATGATATTTGTTAAATAACTTCAAAAAACATTATATCTCATTTTTGAAATTTTCACGATAACCAAACTTCATCGCCAGTTAGCGTGACAAGTAAAAGTCTTTTTGACAGCCCCGGGTATTAGTGATTCCGAAAATATAAATTCAAACATTGCGAATTCTTCCATAATGTTAACTGGAAATACGCCACGCTATTCAGTAATAAAACGAGATTTTTCTCCTGTGCTATTCAATGTCATTCCATCGAAAGCAAGGGCGAAACGAATGCGATAATGAAAATGTAATGGTACCGAAGGGAGAAAGTCACCCCTTACATTACGTGCAGCCACAATGGGGCTATTTATTTGACATAATTTTTTATTTTTTCCGATTTCAGCGGCGGCGACCGGATTAAGCAACGGTGTAGCGTAAAGTGCGAATATTCAGGAAAGGTTCGATTCCCATATTAAGACAAGTAAATTTTGCCTTGAGTTTCGATCTAAGATGTGCTGTCTATATTTAGCAAAAAGGGGCAATAAATAATTTCCATCCACCTTAGTTATCAATAGGTGTCCATGTGTGGACTGTTTCTGTGAAGCTTTGAAAATTGTCACGAAATATTTACACCGGGTTCTTTTCAATTTCTCTCGTTATTGACCTCGTATCTTTTTTTATTGCGCCGTTATATCTCTCTAACACAAGCACATTTAAAACCGCGAATTGTCCAATCATTTGGTAAAAAGGGGGATTTGGGGATTTTTTTGAAGTTGGTACTTTTCGGTTCGCTAGCTCGAGCTTTTCATATTCTGTGATGTATAGTGGTGTAGAAAAAAGAACACCCAGTAATGATGAATGTCCTACAAAGGTTTTCTTGGTATATGTTTGCCTAGGTTAGGACAACAAACAATCAGCTTTCGATCTACATCGATAAAATGTTTTTTGTAATATTGTTTGTTCTTACAAAATAAGTAACTAAGGCCCGTATCGTCAGTCGTCCCTACAATTGTAGGACGCCTTTATGGCCTCCTTGATTGTCATAGTTTTCTACTTCTCCGTGTCAGAACTCTATTTTGAGGTTATGTCACAAACATCTATTTGCATCAAATTGTGCTTGCTTTTGAGTTATATCATGTTTTATCAGCCTGAAATTTCCTACAATTTAAAAAGAAAACATATCTTCACAATAGGAGAGCGCTGATGCTGACACGGGACAAGTGTAATCTAGAAATTTTTGAAGGAGAGAAAGGAGTATGACAATCAAAGAGGCCATAAACGCGCCCTACAATTGTAGGGACGACTGACGATACGGGCCTAAACTATAGTTGTGTTTTGTAGCTACAGTTGGCATCTAGAAAAAATGAATATCGAATGTTGCATGAGACCCCAGAGGTTATTAATATTATAGCTTTTGTGAGAAATGTGAATATGATTCGCTCAATATTCCATTCAAGGGTTCTCTAGACCTCGTTGCCATTCGACACTTCCAAAGTTACGCCTTTGCACAATATTATCGAGGGAAATCCATTCTCGGAGGGGAAATGTACAAGCTCCAAGTTTTTTGGGGAGCGTTAAAAGCTTTCAGTGATACGAACCTCAGTTTTACGCTATCATTTTTTATCCACAGCCGAGACGACAAATCGAAAGTTCTTTTAAATCGTAGCTGCAGACTGTTTGAGTTGGAAAACTTGCTACGAATGCTCTTTGAACCGTTTATAAGCGATATTTTCGAAGAAGGGTTATTCTTCGTACTTTCAGTTCTATTGTGAAGTCATGCGTTTAATCCGATATAATGAATGCATTCTATTTACTTTATCAATCGGTTTGCTTTGCAGAGCACTACTGTTCGTAAGTATTTGTACTTTTTAAACTAGTGTCAACAGTTTGTAGTGCGACAGGAGCTCTCTCAATGATCCAAAGTATTGAAAAGAAACATAGAAGGATGATATATATATATATATATATATATATATATATATATATAAATCGGGTGATTTTTTAAGAGGTATAGGATTTGATTTAAAAAAAAACACAAATAATTTGAAAAACGATTAAATCTTTATTTGGGTCGATAGAACGGTCGATATAATTTAATGTTTAAAGATTATTTCATGTAAATGTTGGCCGCGGCTCCGCTTTAGATGGCCCATGCGCAAGGTCCAATTTTGGCACACTCTCTCCAACATATCGGCCGGTATCTCACGAATAAATGCTTCAATATTGGCTTCCAGTGCGTCAATCGTTGCTGGTTTATCCCTGTAGACATTAGCCTTAACATGGCCCCACAAGAAATAGGCCTACGGCGTTAAATCACACGATCTAGGCGGCCAATTGACGGGCCCCAAACGTGAGATAAACTCGCCTCTCAATAGGGCCATTGTTTCGTGTGCGGTGTGGCATGTGGCACCGTCTTGTTGAAACCACATGTCAGCCAAGTCAAGCTCTTCCATTTTGGGCAAAAAAAAGTTTGTTATCATCGCACGGTAGCGCTCGCCATTCACAGTTACGTTCCGGCCATTGTCGTCATAGAAGAGGTACGGCCCGATGATGCCACCGGCCCATAATCCACACCAAACAGTGATTTTTTCGGGATGCATTGGTAGCTCTTACAATGCTTCTGGCTGGTCTTCACTCCAGATGCGGCAATTTTGCTTGTTAACGTACCCATTCAACCAGAAATGAGCTTCGTCGCTGAACACATTTTTTCGATAAAAAAAGTTGGTCGTCCTCCAACTTTGCCAGCGCCCATTCACCAAATGGGAAACGTTGGGGGAGGTCATGTGGCTTCAATTCTTGCACCAGCTGTATCTTATGAGGTTTTACACCCAAATCCTGTCGCAAAATTTTCCACGTAGTGGAGTAACAGAGACCCAATTGCTGCGAACGGCGGCGAATCGACATTTCACGGTCATCACTAACACTGGCGGATACAGCCGCAATATTTTCTTCAGTCCTCACTCTACGTCTGCGTGTTGGTGATTTAATGTCCAATAATGTAAACTGGGTTCGAAATTTAGTCACAAGCTTCCGAATAGCTCCCTCACTAGGCCGACCAAATTGCCCATAAATTGGAAGCAGTGCTCGATTCACTCTCTTAACCGAGCATGAATTTTGATAGTAAAATTCAATCATTTGCAAGCGTTGTTCGTTCGTAAGTCGATTCATGGTTAAATTATAGACTAAACTGAATAAGTTTGACAATGACACAAGGCACGATTCACGCGTCATATGTCAAAACCAGTGTTGCCAAAAAGATACTAGCAAAAAAATCACCCATTATATATATATATATATCTACAGTGTGAGTCTTCATAAAGTGCACATAGCAAAATCAGGAAACTACGCCTTATTTTATTGACGAAAAAATTATAAAAAAAATTAAAAACAATAATTGATTTTTTATGAATATCTTAAAATTTTTAGAGTCAGCTGCTAACCCTATTTAAATAAATCGTTACAAGTTTTAAACTGAATGTCCTATCATATTGGAATACATTTTGTAGTGATTGCAAATAATAGGCCGTACCAGTAAAGTGAAAATTTCCACGAAATTAAATGCTATAAATTTAAAATAAAGAGGAATATGCTGAAACTCACTATTTTTTCAATGATTTTTAAAACAATTGCTAAATTTCAATAACAATTGTCCTATTTACCCTACCTTTTTTAAATGTTAAGTTATTCTACATGTTATTAGCTTCCTAATGGTGAAAAATTGCGGCCCACACATTTACAGAAAATTTCACTTGAAATGTTGAAGCCCTTTTCAGCCTAGGGTTTTCATTTTTTGGGCACCACTTATGTAAATTACGACAGTTCACGATGCCGTCTCTCGTGAATTGAGATTCATCTGTCCACATAATTGTTTTCGGGAATTCAGGATTGTCTCTTGTTTTTATTAAAATCCATGTAGACATAACGCACCTTGGACGCCAATCCACATCTTGATGCAAGTGTTGCACCCTTTTATAATGGTATGGATGCAACCCTGCTTTCCTCAATATGCGCCCAAACCGATTTCTGGGATACGCCATGACGTAACGCCAAACGTCTCGTACTAGTAGTCGGGTCAGCAAACAAATCAAAATGGCTTCTTCGATAGCAACATGAATAATAACACCTGGTTCGCGGCGATCTCGAGGCAAACCAAGTCCAGTGTTAGCCAGTCTTCTACGTACTTCTTGGAAGTTACGGGCTGATGGAACAGGGCGTCGATTTGGAAATGCAGCTAGATAAGCTGTGCAAGCAGCTCTAGCAGTCCCTTGGTACATTCCATAATAATAATGGATATCGGCAATGTGTGCCGGAGGGAAATCACTTATACGTGGCATCGCGACCAAAAAGCGAAAGCGTGATATGTAGCAAACGAAACTGATAAAGTTGTCAGGAGAAACACAAATAGCTGCCTAACTGCCCAACATTCGATTGTTTTTTAACTGGGCCCGCCTCCCCACTCGTACTTCAGCCCGCGCGACTCTACATTGTATCACCAAAAAAAGGTATCTACATGATAAACAATGGTGCCTAGCAAGATGATGCGCATGGGATTTTTTATAAACACTCATAGAAACTGTTACATTTGAGTAATAAACGTGCAATTTTTACTTTTATAAAGCTGATAATATGTAGAATAACTTACAAATAAAAAAGGTAGGGTACAAGGGATGATATTTATAGAAAATTTGAAATTATTGTAAAAATGATAAAAAAACAGATTTTCATCAAAATTTTCTTTATTCTAAATGGATGTTGTTACTTTTCCTGGAATTCTTCACTTTTCAGGCACGTCCTTTTACCAGCAATCACTACAAAATGTACTCCAATATGATAGGGCATTTAGTTTAAAAGTTGTAACGAGTTATTTCAATATGGTTAGAAGCTGCTACTAAAAATTTTAAAATATTCATATATTCACAAAAAATCAAATTCATGTTTTTTTGATGATTTATCCGTCGATGAAATAGAGTTTCCCTGATTTTGATATGTGCACTTTATGAAGACTCACACTGTATATATAGGGTTTGATGACAGTTTCAGATATAGTCCTTGGAAGGTTTTATAATAACAACGTTTAACGCTAGATTTTAGACACTCTATGCCAAGTTTTCTTTAGTCGAAAATACTACTAGTTTCACTTGCATATACCTAATAGTGTAACTGCTACCTTTCACAAAATTGAATGAACTATTCAGATAACTTGAAATTTAAGGAAGTTATATAATTCTTGAAAGGTTAATATTTTGTTTAAGAATAAACAATAACCGTTCAAAGGAAAATTATATCTGTTTTCATTAATTTTACTAATTAGTACGATCCCCTTTTGGCAAGAGTCTGTAATGATGGAAATTGAAACGTTTGCGACAGTAAAGAAGATCTGTCAAGGCATTTGGTTATTGGACAGACAAGGATGGGCGATTATTGGATATCTTTTGTTTAAGAAGTATACATAGTTACTCTTTCTTTAATCGAACTACCCATTTTAGTAAACATTGGTTATAAACACAGTTCGTTCAATTTCCGTTAGCATGTTCGAGATCGACTCTGCGAGTGTAATCGAATAATTATAAGACAAATAAGTGGAAGAACTCAAAGTAATAGCCATGTTATTTGATTCACAAGGTGAATTCACTAAGTACTGTTCTTTTCTTTGTTTAGGAGAGAATAGAGCTAATGACAAGCAGTATTTGATTAAAGATGATCCAAAACGTGCCAACTTTGTGTTCGGGAAGTCAGATGTAAAATATTTGCTCTTTATTAATCCAGAAGACATTATTATGCCTCACCTACATATAAAACTCTGCTTAATGGAGAATTTTGTAAAGGCAGTAGTTAAAAATAGTGAAGAATTTCTATATTAATTTATTTCCCAAATTTGTAACGCATTCAATAAAATTGCACCTGTTCAAGGCGTACGTTTATTTTTTATACACGCTGTATAATCGTCATGTGTAAAGAACGATCTATCAGACGGAGACAGCACTGAAAAATATGCGTATTATTCCCAACTTCATCAACGCTAACAAACAGCATTCCTCTTAGAAGTCCCAGATCGCTTATAACTTCACAGAGGAATATTAAGGTACACAATTTCCGTTTCAGCAGATGAATATAAATAGCCTTATATCTAAGCGAAGTATAATGAAAGTAATTGGTTTGAAGTTTAAAGTTGCCTCTTACGAGTTTTGCAAGACGCTGCTTTCAAAAACAAAGTTTGATACTTGTATACTGTGTACTTGAATATCGGCTTGATGTTACATTATTGGTTGATTGGGCCAATGGAAACATTTGATAGGCTTCCAACCTTTTCAAAATATCAACAATCGTTTTTTTATGTATGGTGTGCTAGAACAAGACGGAAATTCTATTGGATGACATACAGGGTGTTCGGTAAATAGTACGACATAAAAATAGGGATAGGTCTGCCATTTGAAATATCATTTTCGATAAATATACTAAGTGACATATAAACCCGAACACCCAGTTTAAATGGTTTTATTTTAATAAAAGTTGGTGAACGTATTTATCTTACTGTAAATAACAAGTGAAAAAATTTTCAGCCGTATCAGTTGGACATTCCGGTTTTTATACTGTTTTTTTTTTAATTCACTAACGCTCTAAAAATGAATATTTCAGCCGCAGTACAGAATCAACGTTGGCGGATTTTGGTTCTTGACATCCTTTACGATCGGTTACGATGCCTAGAGTACGGAGACCTGTACGATTTCGTCAACTTAGTGAGTTTGATAGGGGCCGTATAGTGGGACTTCGGGAAGCTGGACTTTCTTTTCGGGCAATTGCAGTTAGAGTGCAAAGAAGTGTAGACACTGTGGTTAGGTGTTGTCAGGCATGGCTTCTAGAAGGCAGTACGCAAAGAGCAAGGGGCACTGGACGCCGCCGTAGAACAACAGACCGTGAAGATCGCCGCCTAAGATTATTGGCCTTAAGGGACCGTTTCTCCACTACCAGGTCCATTGCAAATGAATGGTTTGCAGAACACGGAAGACCTATTGGTATGCGAAGTGTTTACCGACGAATGAGAAGTTTTGGCTTGTTTTCATACCGGCCACACTGGGTCCTCCCTTTAACTCGAGAACGTCGCCCTGAGTGGTGCAGACAACGGTCACTCTGGGATCAGGAATGGAACAGTATTATCTTTAGTGATGAGTCTCGATTTTGTTTAGGCATGCACGATGGTCGTGCCAAGGTTAGAAGGCGACGTGGTGAAATGAGGAATCCACAGTTTTTTGTTGAAAGACATGTTCATCACACTGTTGGAGTTATGGTTTGGGGTGCTATAGCTTATGGTTCCAGGTCACCTTTAATCTTTATCAGAGGTAACATGAATGCGCAGCGTTATATCCACGAAGTTCTAGAACCCCATCTTTTACCCTATCTTGACACCCTGGCAGGTTCAACTTTCCAACAAGATAATGCCCGACCACATGTTGCAAGAGTCACAATAGACTTCTTTCAACATAATGATGTCACATTGTTACCATGGCCACCAAGATCTCCCGACTTATCCTCAATTGAGCACGTGTGGGATATGATGGGTAGGAGATTGCTCAATTTGCAACGTCCTCCTCAGACTCTAGAAGCACTTCGAGAGGAGTTGGTGGTTGCCTGGAATGAGATACCACAGGAGGACATTGACCACCTGATCAGAAGCATGCCCAGGCGCGTTGGAGAATGCGTAGCACATCAGGGTGCATCCACACATTATTAAAGGTCAAAGGGCTTTAAAGCAGTGCAATCATTTTGACATTTTTATCATTTATTTATTATGCTTCATTAAGTACTTATACAAAAATTTATTAAAATAAAACCATTTAAACTGGGTGTTCGGATTTATATGTCACTTAGTATACATGTAGGTAAACTTGACAAACTAATCTCTTCTTCGTCATTTTTATTTTAGAAAACTATTTTACTCAACTTCGGTATTCAGCAATGAAATAAAAATGTACTAGAGTGCTACTGCAAAGTACTGCGATAAATTACCTGCTTAGTCAGCAACAAAAGTTGGATCAAACGAGGAAATTTTTCTAATAAGACAAAAAAAAATTTATATTTCAAAAATAGTGAAACTTTTACTAGAATCATTTTTTTGGTATGTTGTAGATCTGCCTTTCGCCTATCTTCCCCATTTTTTTGTCGTACTGTTTACCGGACACCCAGTATAACAAAAAATAATGTCGAGCTCCTTTAAAAACTGGCGCCAGGTAGGTTGACTCTGCCCAATTCAAGCCATGCCGATTTCTATTTTTCGTAAATAACTTTTGAGCATTTAAATTAATAAAATTAGCCCCAAGTCATTATTGTTTATTTCACCCTGTATAGTACTGACTCAACGATGATATCCATCGTAAGCTGATAGTTTAGCTGAAAACTTGAAATCTTGTTTGACATAGACAGAATTAAAACTATTCTGTTTTAATGCAGTTTCATCATTCTTGATACTGGATCCAATATACCCATTCCATCAATTATAAAATAAACTAGTTCATAAAAAGAGATCCTTAATACCATGAAATATAAATTTTTAGACTTCGTAATCAAGCTTAATGTATTTGCTGAACTTTTTAGGTATCGATAGCAAACATTATCGAAACAAACGTTGCCAAGTCACTTTATCGAAATTAAACAGGGATAATTTTCTAGCAGATATGCAAAGTTTTCCGTGGAATAATATATGATATGAGAATAATATTGATAATAAAATAACTATTTTAAATAATCTAATTTTTACGTTGTTTAGTAAGCATGCACCAATAAAAGAATCACTAATAACAAAACCAAAAGCGCCTTTGTTAACTAAGAATATTAAATTATTTATGAAACAAAGAGATGCAGCACTGCAAAAATTTAAAAAATCAAAGCTTCAATCAGACTGGGTAGATCATAAACATTTAAGAAATTTTACTTTATCGTTGATAAGAAAAGAGACGAAGGAATACATAGAGTCTTTTGAAGGTAACTCCAAAAAGCTGTGGTCAGTTTTAAGAAGTTTTAATATCTGTCCTACAAAAAATAATGAAATTCCCCAGTCTTTATCAGAACCTAATGATATTAATAGCTTTTTTGCTGCTTTTCTATAAAATAAATCTAACTGTTCGGAAAAAAATGAATCTTATAAAAACAATGCCTTTAAAAATAACTTAACCTACCTTTAACTTTAAATTAGCAGAAATAACAAATATAAACAAAATTTTAAACAACATAAAAAGTAATGCAAGCGGGATAGATGATATGTCGCCCTTAATGTTAAAATATTGTAGTCCGCACATAGATAAGTATATAACACATTATAAACTGTTCCACTGAAACAACCTACTTTCCCGACAAGTGGAAAATCGCATAGGAAAACCATTACCAAAAATAACTAATCCATCAAGTTTTAACGAACTATGAGTGTGGTGCTCAGTCTGGTTTTCGTAAAAATTTTGGTGCATCAGTGGCTCTAACAAACGTACTCGATGACATATTAAGAGCAAATGATAAAAAGATGAGTTCAGTTTTGGTACTTCTAGACTTTTCAAAAGCTTTTGACACCATTAATCATGAATTGTTGGTAGCTAAACTTCAGTACTATGGCTTTAATAAGGAAGCATGTTTGCTTTTAAAATCATATTTGACAGGAAGGTATCAATCGATTCTATCAAATGACACATTCTCAGACAAAGGGGAGATCCTATCGGGAGTTCCTCATTGATCAATATTGGCCCCTTGTTATTTTTAATTTATACATCTGATATCCTTACGTCTTTAAAGTTTTGTAAAGGTCAGGCCTTCGCGGAAGACACCCAGGTTTATTGTTTTTTTGATATTGAGGATTACAAATATTACGAAAATTGTCTAAATGAGGACATTAACACCTTGAACAATCTCTCATTAGGTCACAACTTAAAACTTAATCTGAAAAAATCGCATGTAATGATTTTTGGTAACAAATCTAAGACTGAAAGCTAATTTCAATATAATGGCTAATAATTCAAAATTGTATTTTGTTGAAAGTACAAAAAATCTCGGTATAGTTTTAGATTCTCGGATTCAGAAGCTGCAAAATGCGTGCCTCAGGTTTATCTATGGTCTGCGTAGGTTTGATCATACTCATATATCTCATTTGTATAAAGAAATTAAATGGCTTAAAATGAATTTTTCTAGTTTTTCATTAAAAATTATAAACACTCAAGGTTCACCTGATTCTATAAGAGAACGCTTAATTTTCCGACATTCTGTTCATGATATAAATGCAAGATATTTACAAAATTAACTATGACGCTTCATAGAAGTGCATTGTTTCAACGATCATTCTCATACAATGCGGTTAAACAATTTAATTCAATTCCCAACCAGTTCCTTAATCTTTCTCTTTCAAGTTTCAAAATACAATATAAGAAATATTTGCTGAACACAAATCTGAACAAACTTTTTTAGAATAGAGATTGAAGTTTATAATATAGGTATATAAGTAGAAAAATACGTCAAGCAAATTTTATAGTAACCAGTAACCAAATTTTATAGTGACCAGTGTTAATTAATATCTTTATGAAATTTTGATTTACTTTCAGTCCATTTAGTGTTAACACGGGATTATTATTATGATTATTAGTATTGTTGTTTGAAGACTATTATTATTTTTTTTTGTCTTATTTTGGTTCAGTTGAGTAGCTTTAAGATAGACTTGCGCCAATATTAGGCAATGTATTCTGTATTTTTTTTCTAAATTACCTTTGTAAAAAGATGATTTGTTGTATTCTATAAAGTCATTTATTATTATTATTGTTACAGTCCTTCAGCTAAGGGGTTGTGCTTTACAAAAGTATCATTTTTGAAAAATTACTATACAGGGTGTAAAATAATGATGCTTTGGGACTAGTTAGTCTTTGACGATTAGGGGGGCGTTTCTGTAGAACAGTCTCGGAAATTATGCAGGGCGCTCTGCGCTCCGTGGAATCGTGGTGTAGGGAAGTCGATCTTTCTGTTAATGCTGAAAAGACCGAGCTGATCCTATTCACTAGGAGAAGAAGGCTTGACGGACTGGTCATGCCGACCTTCTTTGGGACTAGATTAGTTTTGTCCCAGTCAGTGAAATATCTGGGAATTATCCTGGACTGCAAACTGAACTGGAGAGAGCATGTGGAACACAAGGTTAGCAAGGCTCGCAATTCGATGTGCGCTTGTAGACGTGTTGTCGGTGTAAGGTGGGGGCTTAAACCCAAAGTGGTATACGAGAGAGAGACGATAGTACGTCCATTTCTCTTGTACGGCTCCCTGGTCTGGTGGCCTTGCATTAGAACTGAGTCAACTAAGGCCAAACTCAATAAAATTCAGCGTTTGGCCTGTATTAGCATTACAAGCGCAGTGCGAACAACGCCATTGAGTGCAATGGAAGCTCTGTTGGATCTCCCACCGTTGGATCTGGTGATCCGCGGTGAAGCGAGAGTAGTCGCTCATCGACTGTGGAGTCAGGGCAGCTGGGCTTTCTTGAATCCGGTCAAGGGGCATACTGCCATATTAGTCGAATTAGAAAGGGAGGACCCCGTCCTTCTAAGCAGGGGTGATCGTATTACCCCTAAATATCGCTTCAACCGCAAGTTTATTGTGGAGTACCCAACGAGGGAGGAGTGGGACGCCGGTAGCCGAGGACTCTCCGAAGTGAGCGGGCAGGTCTGGTACACGGACGGCTCGGTCACCGAAGAGGGCTCAGGTGCTGGGGTCTCTGGACCTAGAACTAGGCTATCTCTGCCTCTCGGTGAGTACACCACCATTTTCCAGGCGGAAATCTTTGCGATTCTGGCTTGTGTATCTCACATTCTGGAGGAGGGTGGGCCTAGGAGAAGAATAACAATCTTATCCGACAGCCAGGCTGCAATGAAAGCACTAAGTGCATGTAAGATTACTTCGAGTCTTGTATTGCAATGCAGGGAGGCTCTGGATTGCCTCGCAGCGAGGCATCCGGTATCGTTAATATGGGTACCGGGGCACGCTGGGATAAGGGGCAATGAGACGGCGGACACTCTGGCGAAAACAGGATCAGCCAGCAAGCTCGTTGGTCCTGAGCCAGCCCTAGGAGTAACCGCGCATAAAGCTAGGAGGAAAATGCAGACGTGGGTTGCAAGACAACACTCTCAGAAATGGAGAAGTATCTCTAGACATCTCCGCCAGTCACGAGAGCTCATTGAAGGGCCCAGTGCTAAGGATGGACGCTTCTGCCTATCTCTGGGTAGAGCCAACCTAAGGTTGCTGGTGGGACTGTTGTCTGGCCATAACACGTTAAGGCGGCACCTGCACGTGATGGGGGTGGCTGAGGATCCCTTGTGCGAACGCTGCGGAGTAGAGGAAGAGACCTCGGCGCACGTTTTGTGTTGCTGTGAAGCTCTGAGCGACTATAGGCAGACTATACTGGGGTCCATTACTTTGGACCCTCAGGACGTAAAGGAGCTTGGACTCAAGGCGATTCTCAACTTCGCTAAAAGGGCGAGGCTTGTGATTTAAGTATTGTAGAGGTGCATAAGGGCCCGCTTAAGCGGCCTATGCACTGGCTCCATATGGTGGCCGGGATGCCTCTAAAATTCAAGATTCATTCATTCATTCATTCATAGTCTTTGACGATCTGAATAAGTTATGTCTTCACTATGAAACCATCATGTGAGGAACCAGTTTATTACTAACTACCAAAAATTCATTTGATCTGTACAGTGTACTTCAAAGGTACCGTATTCCAATAGTGTCGCTTAGCAAATTGTAAATATACAGGATGGCCAATATATAGCCGATTGATTTAAATTGCGCGCCATTTTTGATACACGCATTTCAGTATGTGGCGCCGTGGTAGTTTTTAAAGCGCATGTGTCCAATTCATCATGGAGCGCTGCACGATCCCACTTCGCGTCCGTATTATTAAGACGTACTTAAATAATGAGTCGAGTTTTGCAACGATTCGGAAGCTACAAGATTTAGGTCGAACTAATGTGCCCAGTGTCAACACCAACAGGTAAGGTTAAAGGCAAAAGAACAATTTTTACTGACAACCGATAAATAATGAGCGATGAAGCCCACTTCGATATGAACCGATTTGTTAATAAGCAGAATTGTGCATTAGAGAGCCCTCGTGTCACCCATCAACGACCACACATCCTCGTCGAATCACAGTTTCATTGGACCTTACTTCTTTGAAGACGCTGCGGGTAATTCTCTTACTGCCACTGGCGAGCGCTACTGTGATATTTAACCGGCAAAACATGTGGTTCCAGCTGGATGGAGCAACTTGTCACACAGCTAGGTGAGTTCTGTCACCTCTACTGTGGTGTATCGTGGTGAACAAACTCCTCGTTAGGCTCAGCAGTATGGGTGTCTACGTGCAAGCCTATGCTGATGACGTAAGCATAGTAAATAGGGGAAGAAGGCTTGACGGGCTGGTCATGCCGACCTTCTTTGGGACTAGATTAATTTTGTCCCAGTCAGTGAAATATCTGGGATTTATCCTGAATTGCAAACTGAACTGGAGAGAGCATGTTGAATACAAGGTTAGCAAGGCTTGAAATTCGATGAGGGCCTGTAAACCCAAAGTGGTATACTGGCTCTATACGTCCGGAGTGTGCGGGCAGGTCTGGTACACGGACGGCTCGGTCTCTGCGCCTAGAACTAGGCTATCTCTGCCTCTCGGTGGATACACCACTATTTTCCTTGCGATTCTGGCTTGTGTATCTCACATTCTGGAGGAGGGTGGGCCTAGGAGAAGAATGACAATCTTATCCGACAGCCAGACTGCAATGAAAGCACTAAGTGCCTGCAAGATGACTTCGAGTTTTGTATTGCAATGCAGGGAGGCTCTGGATTGCCTCGCAGCGAGGCATCCGGTATCGTTAATATGGGTACCGTGGCACGCTGGGATAAGGGGCAATGAGACGGCGGACACTCTGGCGAAGACAGGATCAGCCAGCAAGCTCGTTGGTCCTGAGCCAGCACTAGGAGTGACCGCGCATAAAGCTAGGAGGAAAATGGAGACGTGGGTTGCAAGACAACACTATCAGAAATGGAGAAGTATCTCCAGACATCTCCGCCAGGCACGGGAACTCATTGAAGGGCCCAGTGCTAAGGATGGACGCTTCTGCCTATCTCTGGATAGAGCCATCCTAAGGTTGCTGGTGGGACTGTTCTCTGGCCATAACACGTTAAGGCGTCACCTGCACGTGATGGGGGTGGCTGAGGATCCCTTGTGTGAACGCTGCGGGGTAGAGGAAGAGACCTCGGCGCACGTTTTGTGTCGCTGTGAAGCTTGTCATATAAGGATTGTAGAGGTGCATAAGGGCTCGTTTAAGCGGCCTATGCACACTGGCCCCTTATGGTGGCCGGAATGCCTCTAACTTCAAGATTTATGCAAACAAACCAAATACTGAGCAGCTGAAGAACAATAGCCATTGAAAATATTCCTCCAGAAATATAACAAAAAGTGATAGAAAACGTAACCAAAAGGGCTCAGATTTGCGCGGCTTCTAGATGCGGACATTTGTCTGACATTATTTTTCATACATAATGTTTCAATAGAAGATTGAAATGAAATGAAAAAACGGACGTATTTTATTGCATTTCGCAAATATTCAGGATACAAACTATTCAGTCACATATCAGCCACCCTGTACATAACTTATATTGGCACTTGTACCATTCTTTTTGTGGTCTACATGCATGCGAGGAATTGCCCTGCTATTCTAGGACACTGCATCTTTAATTAAATACAAACTTGCTAAAGATTAGTCGTAAGGTTTTTGAAAACCTACTTTAGTACAATTATTTCAGAGAACTTACGAAAATTGCTTCTACTTGTTTTTTTTTCAATTAGGTATATTCTAAAAATAGAGAACATGTGAGTCCTTGGGCCCAGAGTGTTTTCGGAGGTAATTTACGAAGTATGGAGACTTCATGGTTGAAGCTTCACACGTTACTGTAGTGAAGTGAGAGTGGTGTCGGTGTCTATTCACTCTATATATTTCCATACATTTTTAATGTCGCTATACAGGGTGACTTCGAAGTTGAGTCATTTATTTTAACAGTGAGTAGATCTGATCAAAAGAAATGTTTTTTTCCTTTACCATTTTTCTGGTAAAATTAAAGTAACAAAGTTATAGCCCTTTGGAAGTTTGAGTACCGCCCTGTCTCAATAATAATATTATGTGCTCGTGTTTTGCGACAACGGATATAATTCGCCTTATCGGTTCATCGCATCGGAAACAAAAAAGCGAAAGAATTTGGAACGATGTTTTTACAATTATTTCATTCCGTTGTATACAGTCAGTGTCAGTCGGTAGTGGATAGTGGTGTCTGTTGTGTGGCTCAAACGAAATAAAAAATGGCACATGTTTATGCGGATCGGTTTCCCAATCGAGTGCAACCAACCCCTCGTGCCTTTGTTAATGTAGTACAACGGGCTCGTGAATCAGGTGACTTAAGACCACACAGGGGACTGCATGCCGGTGCTCCAAGACCTCACGATAAAATACAGGTCCGCACTGAAATACTTGTCGGGGGGATACTTTATAAAACAAGGTAATTTTTTTTTAATTTTTTTTTTATTTATACACACATATTTTGGTTTATCTTCCTTCTACAATCATTATCTGAAAATTAATGACTCAACTTCAAAGTCACCCTGTATACATACTCCATACGTAAATGATCATTTTCGTTACTTACATTGCACAACCAGCTTGATCCTTTTGCTAACGGAAGGTGGGACACCATTTGATGCTATACACAGGTACGGTCCCATATGGTCTCTTTTTACATTCGTTATGTTCAAGATAGGCCCTGTTGCGCTGCTCACTGTAACAAAAATAGTAAGTTACCTTTAACGTCACAAATGGTGTTTGAACCTCGAACATGTTCTCCAATTTGAGTCAGCTGTTTGAGGTCAATTCAAGGTCCAATTAACAGCAACCTTCAAGATAGAGTACGAGTACAGGTTCGGTTGCCTCGACTTGGGCGCGTTACAGGTAATTTCATGTTCAAAGCCATAACAAAGAATGTCGAGTTGGAGCTGGTTACAACGACACCTCAAAAAGATGGCGTTAAGTAGATTAAGTTCAGCGTAATTTAAATCCTCTGAGAAAATAATCTCTGGACAACAAATTTTAGATTTTTAATTGTATCTTGTGGGAAAAGTGCACTTCTTTGTTAATTTTGGGGCGCTAAATCCAAAAATGACAATGAAATAAAAAAATTAGTTGCGGTTTAGAAAAAAACTTTTTATTTTTAAGGATATATTAAAAAAAGTAACAAGATTCATATATTTATAAGAATCACTATATGCGCTGTCTTTTTGCTGTTCTTTTATGGATCGTTTCTGAAGCATGTCTACCAAGAGTCCAACAGTAGTCTGCAAGCATGGAAGGATTCCACTTTCCCTGGTACCTTTTTTCCATTGTTGAAATATCCTGATGAAAACGTTCGCCGTGCTCATCACTTACGGCTCCGCAATTGTCAGGAAAAAAGTCCAGGTGTGAGTGTAGGAAATGTATCTTAAGAGACATATTACAGCCCATCTTTTGATACGATGACAGCATATTTTTGACAAGGGTTTTATAGTTGTCAGCTTTTCTATTTCCCAAGAAATTAGTGACCACCAGACGAAAATCATTCCAAGCAGTTTTTTTAATAGCTGTTAAAGTGTTTTCAAACTGTGTATCTTTCAAAATATTTCGAATCTGTGGCCCAACAAAAATACCTTCTTTAACCTTTGCCTCACTTAGTCTTGGAAATTTCTGACGCAGGTATTGAAAAGCTGACCCATCTCTATCTAATGCCTTGACAAAGTTTTTCATTAGGCCCAACTTGATATGCAGTGGTGGTAATAAAATTTTTTTCGAATCTTCTAATGGCATATGCTGTACATTTTTTTGACCTGGCTCTAGGAATCGACGAACAGGCCAGTTTTGTCTGGTGTAATGAAGTGCCTTGGCCCGACTGTCCCATTCACACAAAAAACAGCAAAACTTTGTGTAGCCTAGCTGCAGCCCAAGTAAAAGTGCAACAACTTTCAAATCGCCACAAATATGCCATTGGTGCTCATCGTATTTTATGCATGTCAATAGGTACTTCATATTGTCATATGATTCTTTCATGTGAACTGCATACCCTACAGGAAGAGATGGTAAAATATTTCCAATATGCAATAACACTGCCTTTAAACTCAATGTTGAACTGTCTATAAACAATCTCCATTCTTCTGGGTTATAGTTTATATTTAAAGCCGCCAGTAAGCCGTTAATGTTACTGCAGAAAACCAAGTTATTCTCCATATTGAAAAATGGTTCTAAGTCTTTGTGGCGTTTACGAAAAACACATACCGAAACATCGTCTTCTAACAAGTTCCACTGCTGCAGTCTTGATCCAAGTAACTTTGCCTTACATTTTGGAAGTTCTAAATCTCTTACAAGATCATTTAATTCTGACTGTGATATTTTGTGCGGTTGGTGGCATGACGTGCTCGGTATAAAATCAGGATCTCTTGACGTTGATGGCATATCTTCTTCCTGACGAATCACTCGATCGCCATGATCTGATTCGTTTTCTGATTCGCAAGTGTAGGATTCTGGGGGTTTTGGAATAGGATTTTCGTCACTGCGAGGCACAGGTCTCATCGCAGATGGTATGTTTGGGTAGTTAATAACCGATTTTTTTTTCTTGGACATACCTGTGGCTTGTCCAACACAAGGTACCATGCAAAAGTAACAATCATAAATATGATTTGTAGGCTCTCTCCAAACCATTGGGACAGCAAAGCGCATAGACCGTTTTTTGCCATTTGAGACGCAAAAGTCACATCACCACACACGTAACAAAACTGATCTGGATTGTTTACACACTTTCGAGACATCTTGCATGAACGCTGTCAGCCAACTGAGGAAAAAATGGCTAATATAAAACAATATAATGTACACGTATGTATAACGTAACACAATCATGCCGATTACATCATCTTTCCTTGCCGAATATAAAAATGTAGCACGAGCATTCTTGTGAATTACAGTATATTAACACGGTCACAGCAGGAACACATATAATTACCGTATCTCTAAAACTTGAACTAATATTGAAAAAATAAGTTTCATTCCGGTTTTAGCACATTAAAAATGGTAATATCTTGTTGATTTTATTCAGGATATTTTTTGGCTGTTGATCAGTGTAATTAGTTGTGAATATGCAGAACAGATAAATTAAATGTATTAAGTCTGTAAAACAGGCCCATACACATCTTTCCGCTGCCCGAATGGTAGTTACCGACCGTGTGGCAACGTTGTCCCTTTCTACATCTACGCGGCATCTCTGCAGCGAGTTATTTTTCGGTTCGTGTAAGCTCCGTATGTTTTTTGGGTTTCAGTACGGATACATATATAAGCCGGACTAGTTCTCCAGGCGGTTTGCTTACTTAGGCACGAGTACGCGGATCGAAAACATTTAATTATCATTCAAGTTTCAAAGGCAAATGTACGGGTAAATCTATGATGTGTGAAATACGTCTAATAGGTGCATCGAATCGCCGGACAAATATTTTTCTGAAAATGATCCGGACCCTTAAAAACATTAAAAACCGAAGTTTGAGCGTTTATTATTTTTTATTTTTCATTTTCTGTCTTATTCTCCAATTTTTAAAAACCACGAAGTATTCTCATTCTTGGCATAGTAGTAACCTGGTGTAAAGATAAAACTAGTGGACAGACCGACAGACAGACGACACGGAAACGGTTTTTCGTGTTGTACATGTCACACATCATCCAAAAAACATAATATCTCAATTTTTCGCGATTACAATACTTTCTCCCCCTTTTTGGCATAGGAAGTAAAAACCATAGACATTTGTGACCGAATCGGGACAATTTCGATGAAAAGAACTACTGGAGCACTTGATATCGAAGTCAATACCCGTACGTACGCCACTGTTAAAGCTAAACATTATTTTTGCATTGAAAAATATGCAACTTTATTAACTCTCACTAGGTACTAAATATCAGTGAAATATCTGAAGCGGTTCTGAAAATATTAATTAATTTTCATTTTTTCCTAAAACTTCAACACCCCGAGTTTTCGTAAGAAAACATTTTTGGACCGTAGTTTATAAAGCAAACTAACATTAATTTTTTATGTAGATTTACACCCTTAAATATTCGCATATCCTTAAGGAACATCCTGTATAAAAGCAAACTTGCATTTTGTACAATCGTCATTAGACTATAACAACATTGTGTGATTCCAGCAAAATGTTGTCGTGAACTATACACGTTTTTGTAATAAGATTTTGAGAAACAGCTTTAGCGACTGTACAACCGAGTAACAGTAATTATTGGAAATTGTACGCTTCATCAAGATATCTGAACTTTCCAAGTAAGTCTCGCTTTGTCGCCAGCTCCGAAGCTATAATCCTCGCCTAATGTAGAATTGGTAATATCGAGAGAACTGAACTAACACCGTTACAAAAGACTAGATAAGCTCACTCCATAAACGTCCGACTGGAATTAGAAAGCCCACAGTTGATGTTACCGCTCCGGTTTTATTCTTGTCACACGTTTTCTTTTATTATAGGTGTAAAGGGAATGCAAACGTGGCCTTTGTCTTCGCCGCACATTCACTCAAACATCTATTGATTATTTATCTACCAGCTTGGTGGACATCGTGTCATTTTCTGTTTTGTTTCAACCCATGCATAACAGCTGTGCCGTTTGCGATAAGAGTATAGAAATCATCGCTTCGCGACGTTATGATGTTTTGTAATACAGTAGTAGTAGGCCAACTCCTGAATAATTATATACTCTTATTTTTTAATGGCCGCGAACGGAGCAGTCAGTTTTGATAATAATTGTTTCATCACAGTAGCAGAATGGGTGACGAGATTGAGAAGACTTCCACTGCAGGCCAAAACTCTATGATACACAAGTGACTCGGAAACTGACCTGAGCTGAGATTTCTGGGATAAGGCCAAAATATCATACCGAGGAAAAAAATAATTAAACCAATTAAATTGTTGTCCAAGTCAATTAAAAAATTTAATCAACTATGTGTCAGCTAAGAAGTTTGATTGACTCAGATTTCCGAAACAAATTACTCGAATCTATGAAAATAGTATAATTAAACCAAGACGCAATCATTTAATTAGATTTATTAAACCGTTTACTCAAATTGAGCACGCTATTTCGCTTAAAATTAATGAACTACTAAAATAGTTTACCTGCTCCAAGTAAAACATTTTAATTTATTAAATTTGTATAAGTCGCTTAGGTAAAAGTATTTCCCTAGTTTTAGTAATATATTTTATTTAAAATTAAAATTATGTGCACGGTATGCTCGAGTACTGCACTTGCTCATCATAATTGCCCACATTACAGTCATCACACCGATAACGGCAACATTCGAATATGAGACTTAAATCCGGATCCGAGTCCGCGATTCTAATAAACTGTTTAGCTGTTTTTATTAAAACTTTTACTTGTTTTAAATGTACAATTTCTACATAAACTAAATTACCTAAACGAATTGAACAATTTAATAAAATAGGCACATGGTTTGCTGTTTTCAACCAAATTAGTTTAATATAGTCAACGCCAAACAAAGTGGCGTGCACGTCATCACGATAAAAATTCCCCGACCTAATGCCTAGGTTTCTATCACAAACAATTGCTCTATTGCAGTTTCATATTAATGTGATATATAAATTGTAAAATGGCCATTACTCTCTTATTATGGTTAATAGTCATATAAACATTGTTATTAAAATATCACATAAGTTGCTTTCTGATAAATTTAGACGCATTATGCGAAATAAAATGTTTTGCAAACGCTCCAATCACTTATCGACATGTAAACGCACTAAACCGATTTCGCAGCGTTGACACATTGTCACCTTGAAACTTATTTAAACTGGGAACTGACATTTGTATTAATTTTGACACTGAATCAATTTGTGGCATTTCAAATCTTTATAAATCCTTTGGCCCCGCATACTGTAAATCAACAACTGTTTGTTTCAAAACAAAATTATTCATTTTACGAGTAGATAAAGGCAATTTTGGTATATAAAGATGCCCAAACAGTTAAATAGTCGGTGTAAGGAACTCGTGGCCTCGTTAATGCACTACTTTGAGCAAGAAAGGGACAACAACGGGCCTTTGTTGCCTTTAAATGCTGTTCAAGAGGTAGGTTACTAATAATTATATGTAATGTATATTAATAATAGTGAAATTTTATTTCATTTTTTGTAGCGTGTTGCTGCTGCTTTAAAAATTAGTTTAAGGACAGTTAGCCGTATTTCCGAGGGTGTGAAAAGTGATGCAAATTTAGAAAAAGCGGAGTTATATTAAACGTGTAAGCAACACAGCGACATTGGATACAAGTGGCATTCGAGAAGTGATCTATAATATGTATCACAAAAGTAAGATCTTATTATAATAACTTATCAGAAATTTGCATTAATTTGTTAACTAAATTATAATGTCATATTACACATGGTTTCAGAAGAACAAGTTACGATACAAACTTTATGGTCTCGATTAAGAGATAGGGCATTATTTGATGGTAGTGCCACGTCTTTAAGGCGGTTGCTTAGAGATCTTGGATTTAAGTGGCTTAAGGACAATCCGCGACGAGGGCTCATGGAACTACCAAGTATAGCTTTGAAAAGGGTGGAATTTCTAAGGCAATACAATCAAGCCAAGGTTGAGGCCTTATACCAGTTTGTCTTCTTCGATGAAACTTGGATATTTCAAAATGGGACCATAGGTCGCTCTTGGCAAAATGGAAACCAAAAAAGCGTGAAAGCTATTAAAACAGATGGTAAAAGGTATGTACTTTTACACAATTTGCACTATAAAATTTAAAACTAATATATTTTAGATACATTATATTACATGCTGGAAATGAAAATGGGTTTATTGAGGGTAGTGAAGCGATATTTTCTTCGAAAACAAAATTGAGCTATTACCATGGAGAGATGAACCAGGACAATTTTTTGAAATGGTTTCAACATCAGTTATTAGAAAAATTGGAGAGTCCATCTATGATTATACTGGATAACGCCCCTTATCACAGCATGATATTGAACAAAGTGCCCAACAATGCATGGACAAAAAAAAAATATCCAAGACTGGTTGACAAATCAAAACATATCATTTTTAAACACAATGTTTAAAACAGAGCTATTGAGTATTGTTGCTCGGTACATAATGCTTCTTAATTATATATATTTTGGTCGACAGTTTATATTTCTTTTGTTTATTCCTATTCTTAAAATAACTGCTTTTTTAGAAACAAACCACCTAAAATATATGTGATTGATGAATTGGCGGAACAACATGGGCACAAAGTTCTTCGTCTGCCTCCTTACCATTGTATATTTAACCCTATTGAGTTAATTTGGGGCATAGCAAAAGGTTACTATAACAGACATATTGGTAGAGATGGTAACAGTGAAAAAGACTGTTTTTATATGTGGAACGAGGCTCTACAAACGGTTACCCCAGACATGTGGAAAAATAGTGTTCGACATACTGAGCAAGAAATTTTTAAATGGTATGAAAGAGAACGAATTTTTGATCGACCAGACATCGAACCTTTAATAATCAACTTTGAGAGTGATGAAGATTCAGATTCAGACAGCGCTGAAGAAAAAAACTCCGACTAACTTTATTGTACAGAAAAAGCTTACACCAGTAGCTTACCTAATTTTAGAATGCATTTTTCTGTATGAATTCTGTAAAATAAATACCATGCATAAAATTTGGAGGACCCCATTTGGATTTTTATTCAGTACCTTTAAGCTATCAATTAAATATGGTAGTTTCATAGTGTCATCTGATCAATAATTGTCATACTTAATGATTATGCAAGTACAGATCTATAATTTTATTATACTATTATTTTTGTTCTCATTTGAGGTTAATATTGCTTATAAACCTAGATATGTAAATAATAAATTTTATTATTTTACAAAAAGTTTGGCAACAATGTAAATTTTTCAACACACCCACCTTGATGACGTGCACGCCACTTTGTTTGGCGTTGACTATAGCTTTATTACTTTATATTTTACTAGTTCTAGAAAATTCAGTTAATTTTAAGTAAATAATTTAGTTACTTAGAATTACTAAAAAAGAGTATTACGGGCAATGAAAATTCTCAAGAATTGACGAGGCTTTCTCAGTGCAAATTTCTTGCTTAGCAACAGCTACGACTGTCCAAAAGATCCCATTGCCAACCAGACAGTCATCAAGATATGAAATTTATCACAACTACATTATAAACGAGTCGCAAACCGGAACAAGGTAAACATAGTTGTGAGTACTAATGAAAATATGGAAGTGGATGAATTAGGATGGAAAGGTCGCTTAGTGGATCCAGAAGCTTTCTGTCATGTGAGCAAGAAAATTGTAGCTGAGCATTTTATTGGGACGACGCGACGGTAGGATTGGATGTCTAGGAATGCGTACATGACGTTGGGCAGTAACAAGCGGTACATCTTACGCGTTGTATGGAAGAACGCCAGCCGAAGGCACAAAACTAGAGATTCATCTAGTTTATATTTTTGTAAGCTATTTGACTGAACCTAAAAATAAAATTACTTGAAACGTTAATGTTTGACTTGATTTTTTTATTGGGGTCAAGCATTTTCAAACGTCTCCAAATATACTAAGTGACATATAAATCCGAACACCCAGTTTAAATGGTTTTACTTTAATAAAAGTTGGTGAATGTATTTATCTTACTGTAAATAACAAGTGAAAAAATTTTCAGCCTTATCAGTTGGACATTCCGGTTTTTATACTGCTTTTGTTTTAATTCACTAACGCTCTAAAAATGAATATTTCAGCCGCAGTAAAGAATCAACGTTGGCGGATTTTGGTTCTTGACATCCTTTACGATCGGTTACGATGCCTAGAGTACGGAGACCTGTACGATTTCGTCAACTTAGTGAGTTTGATAGGGGCCGTATAGTGGGACTTCGGGAAGCTGGACTTTCTTTTCGGGCAATTGCTGTTAGAGTGCAAAGAAGTGTAGACACTGTGGTTAGGTGTGACGCCTTCACTGGGTCCTCCCTTTAACTCAAGAACATCGACGTAATCGCCTTGAGTGGTGCAGACAACGGTCACTCTGGGATCAGGAATGGAACAGTATTGTCTTTAGTGACGAGTCTCGATTTTGTTTAGGCATGCACGATGGTCGTGCCAGGGTTAGAAGGCGACGTGGTGAAAGGAGGAATCCACAGTTTTACAAAATTTTATTAAAATAAAACCATTTAAACTGGGTGTTCGGATTTATATGTCACTTAGTATAGATTTAACCTATCGGGCCACCAATACGCATTAATTACTGGAAATGTGGTTGTATTTGTCATGCAAATACTAAAATTACCAACCTAATCTCGCCGGTGGAACGCGAATCGGGATATTGTGAACGACATTTTAATGTAGGTACTCACGAGAATGCGACGGTGTAGACACAATGCCTCATATCAAAGCATTATATGCAGCAGTATAAAGTCCATGGAAATAGTTGCAACAGCCGTAGCAATTGTGGTCGTCTGGTTTTGCAAAAGGAAACTAAGTAGAAATAGTATATTGCCCAGGTATACAGACAAGACTAGTAGAATCACTTTTTTGTTATCTCTGAAAAGTCACATCACCACACACGTAACAAAACTGATCTGGATTGCTTACACACTTTCGAGACATCTTGCATGAACGCTGTCAGCCAACTGACGAAAAAATGGCTAATATAAAACAATATAATGTACACGTATGTATAACGTAACACAATCATGCCGATTACATCATCTTTCCTTGCCGAATATAAAAATGTAGCACGTGCATTCTTGTGAATTACAGTATATTAACACTGTCACAGCAGGAACACATATAATTACCGTATCTCTAAAACTTGAACTAATATTGAAAAAATAACTTTCATTCCGGTTTTAGCACATTAAAAATAGTAATATTTTGTTGATTTTATTTAGGATATTTTTTGGCTGTTGATCAGTGTTACCAAACTGTGATTCGATAATTCTGCTTATTAACAAATCCGTTCATATCGAAGTGGGCTTCATCGCTCATTATCAGTTGTCAGTAAAAATCAGTATTAAGCTGCAATATTGCATGGCTGTCGGCATGGTCACTAGGCTGTAGTTCTTGGGATAACTAAATTTTGCAAATAGACGACTTTTTTTAAAATAGTGCATAATGACGTGCGACGAATACCCAATTCTTGAGAACGATGTCTGGTAGACGTCTCAGGGCGCTCCTACACTTTCACGAACTCCCGTTATTTTCCGGAGTACGAACAGTGCGAACACGGCACGACCTTGGCAAGTCTTTAACTTCACCTGTTTGTTCAAATTTCCGCACCAGCTCACGAATGGTGTTGACACTGGGCATATTATTTTTATTCGAGTCATTATCTAACAATTTAATGCGTGTATCAAAAATGGCGCGCAATATAAGTCAGTCAGTTATATACTGGCCACCCTGTATAAAGAAGCAGTGATAGTTGGAGAGCCGACCGCACATTTTTGATTACATCGCGTACTGGGATGATACGATAAAAACTAGTCAAATCGTACCTATTTTGATGCCAAAACGCAAACATACAAGGTTCAATAAATGTTGATCGGAGCGGTATAATTAATTTCTGAAAATTAGAAAATTTGCTGTTCCAGGATACATCGCGTACCGCGATAAAATTTCATAGCCCTTCAATCCGTACCAATACTGATTCTTACAAAGGGCTTATTTATTTATTTATTTCCAACAGGTGAAACCCAATTACAGGAAACGCTGAAAAAAATAACAATTAAAGAGACATGGTTCTTGGACTTAAATCTATAGTATCACACATTCTAAATAAGATTAGCAGTTAATAATCGATGCACAACTGTCACTGTAAATATCACACGATTCAGTAACACTGTTCATGACGCAGCACATGAGATTAATTGGCGATTTTGTCATAACATTTGTACGGCCAGCTTGACAATAGAATGCCGTTTGTTGTCGACTCCCTAGCCTTGGAACGCGGAAACATATTTTTTCAAGTAAATTTTGACAGTCAATTTTATTGTGAATGAGGCCATACAAAAACGACAAAGCAAATATGTTTCGTCTTGTTGACAGTGAATCCAAATTGAAAGACTCTAATAGGGCACTATGGTCACAACCTCTTTCTGGATAAGAACCTGTGCATTTAAGGTGAAAATACTTTAAAGCTTTACGTTGAATGGCCTCAAGGGTCACGACAGAATTTTGGTATATAGGAGACCAGATCAGAGTCTCATACTCCAACTTGCTCCTGACAAAAGTAAAAAATAAAGTCATTAATGTATCAACATTGGAGAAACCCTTCCAGTTTCTGATACAGAAACCAAGTAGTCGAGTGGCAGCCGACGAGATATTGAGTATATGCTCAGTAAACGTTAGCTTGGTATCAAAAATGACTCCAAGGTCTCTATAAGAGGTGCATCTGTCTATAACCTGACCATTGATGTTATAATTATCATAAATTAAATAGTTCACTTTTCTTGTATAAGTCATAGCTTTACATTTCGAAACATTCAGACTGAGACAGTTTCGTGAACACCATGACGAAATTAGAGCTAAGTCATCTTGCAACATGACGCAATCCTCGACTGTCTTGACTGACGTGCAGATTTTAAGGTCATCAGCGAAAAACAAATGGAAACTCTTCAGTTTAAAAGACAAGTCATTAATACGTCATTAATTACGTTTTCTTCACTTATATTTTTTAAAGAAATGATATCGGTATAATTATTTGTTGGAGGAGATGACCCTAGTACACCAGACGGGATAAAAACTGTTGAAAAGAAGGTAGCAAAACTGTCCACTATATCCTGAGGCGTATCGCAGACATTGCCGTTAAGCGTCATCCTGGGGGGATTCTAGATTGCTGTTTTTTGATCTGGGCAAATGACCAGAATTTGCTAGGATCATTGACAATGGCATCCTCAGCCGATTGGACGTAAGCGGAGTAGGCAACACTGATCTGGTTCTTAATGAGCTTCCTAAAATTACTGAACTGATCATAAGAAAACTTAGTACCGTTACGTTTCCAGTTCCTTCTTGCTATGTCCTTCTTCTTGATATTAAGTATAATTTCACGTGTAACATTTTATTTTTACATTTAGGGACATGGACCTCAAAGATGTTATTGATAACTGAATACAAGGCGATAGAAGCGACATCAACAATAACTGCACTGATCACCTTCGTCCAATTAACATCTTGCAAGGCTGTGTACATTTCAGGAAAGTTAGCTTTGCGAAAGTTAAACCGTGGAGAATTAGCAAATGGGAATTTCGTTGGAGATCCGGATGTAATGAATTCCATGATCAGTGCAGCATGATGAACGTCCTCTTTAACAGAAGGTGTATTATCTCTGAGGACTTCTATTTCGATATTTCCTAAAATTAAATCCTGCATTCGACCATTTATATTTGGAATATTATTAAAGTTAGTTAAATCTAAAAACGAAATAAAGTTGCTCATTAATTGAGACTTCTGATCATTAACGTCACTGTTGAATGATGCGACATTAAAGTCACCAGCAACAATTATTTTACAATTACTGAATGCATTGTTAAATACTTCCAAAGCTTCAAGGTACTGACCAAACATGTCCAAATTAATTGAAGGCGGAATATAAATAGAAAAGATAACAAAATGCTCATGGTGAATAATAAGCCTAATACATACAGTATCAATCGACGGAAAGTTTCGACTCAAAGCACTAGCGTCAATTCTAATTGCATGGAAATCGCGTTTTATGGCTATCAGGACTCCTCCGCCGGAAACTAGGCCAGATCGAATACAGTCACGATCACATCTGAACACACAGTATTCAGCCGGAAATAATTCACTATCACTCACATTCACAGACAGCCACGTCTCAGTCAAGCAAATTAAATCAAATTCGTAGTCACTGACTGCATTGAAGAATGACACCGTCTTAGAATTGAGACCACGAACGTTCTGGTAGGAACACCTTAGCTTAAGTCTCTCATGACAATTTGGTCTGTCATTGGGTTCAGTTATGCGTTTAAAGTAACAATCTTCGGAACCCCATTGAAATATTTAATTCTGAGGTTACTTTCACCTTGCGCGATCCTTTCATTCAGTTTGCTCTTTAAGTAGCGATAGAGCTCCATCTGTTTTGGAGTTTTATCAAAAGCAACCGATGTATTTTTATATTTTTCATTGTTTTTTAGGGTATTAGTCTTCTTGATTATAGTATGAACCATATCCTCTGAGTGAAAGATTGCCTTTACTGGCCTGGTCGAGCCTTGTCTAAATTTTCCAATGCGCAGAACCTTAACGCCCAGATTAGTAAAATTACCATCGACAGCCCCAAGCAAATCTTTAACAACAGCTTGATCAGAAGCCAGTCTTTCCTTTCCATCAGTACCTGTCCGTTCCGGCAAGCCAAATATCATCAAATTCTTTTTACGCTTTTCTCTTTCATGAACTTCCTGAACAACCTCCTCAAGCACAGAGGAATCAGATGAGTTTGAACTATTGGTAGCCTTAAGCTCACTAATTTTATTCTCCAAAGCAGACATTTTCGTAGCGAAATCGTTCTTAAGGGTCTCCAATAAGCTCTTCAAATCACCTAGTTCGCCCATAAACTTACTACAGTTGTTGCATAAAAATTTGACTGACTTGGACTTACTACGAGTAACCCTTAACTCATCAGCACTGAGACCTACACAAGTGAGGTGTACATCCTTATTACAACCATCACACGATATTGACGATCCCTGACGGGACGTATTCATTAAACAGTTAGGGCACTTGAAGGTACACATGTTTGAAGAATTCCAGCAAAAGACTGCAACGTCGAGATGGTACGACCCTTGATTAAGTTTTGAAAAAGGTAAGTTATATTGGCGCACCTTGTTTAGTGTAATATTTTGTTTTGTCGTTTGTCGTATGTTTTTCAAACAAGTCTTGACTAACATGATCTGGTATCAATTTTATTGTCAGTGACCTCATAATCCCAATATGTAATCTAATACGGATTAACTATCAAAATGAATATTTATATCGTTTCGGACATGTTTTTGGGGCATTTAGGATCCACACGGTATTTGTTACAACGAGCGCAAACATTATTTGCATTCACAGTGATAAAAAATTAACGTGCGCTGATTTGGCATGTGAGATTCGTTGCCGGTACACGTATATGCACTATTAGGCATAGATAATGAAAGGTATTCAGCAGTGCTAATCGATCTTAGTGCAATCTGTGTTCATTCATCAATGTTCAAAGGCGATAGTCTGTACAGATATACAGTGCACGTAAAAGGAGAGGAATATTTATAGTATGCTTGAACTGGAATGACTTTTATACGTTTAATCTGTGGAGAAAATAATGGAACTCCAAAGTTTGAGCGTTGATTACTTAGGTAGTATAGAAACACATAAATACGAGAAAGAGTTGAAGCATTAGCGGTTGAATGGCGTGGGTGGACAAGGGTTGTGGGTAAGGCGATGAGTGAAAAAGACGTGTCTGGTATATCTAAAAGAACAGGTAAGTCGCTTGTCGTTTTCGAAATAAATGGGTGACTTTTGGTAGCAGGATTGTCTACCTAGCAACCACAGTCCTAGACTTTGCTGGGCTTGCGTTGTCTTCGGGCGGTCTCGGTAGGGCGTCAGAAGCGTGAGGAAGACATATAAATAAGTAGCTGAAACGTCGGTAAATCCCCATTTCAACATGGCTGTCAGCAGACTATGGAAATTGCTTATAACCTTTGTTGATACAGAACAATTTTACTGCTCGCCTGAGGGACTTATGCCAAAAAGTTACCTCCACTTCACAGTGTGAATAAAAGCTTTGTTGCATCTGCCTTTAGACTCAACGCCACCTGGTTCGTTCGCATTAATTGGACTTTCTAAGAGGGTCCAACTATCCCTGGATCTTCCGCGAGTAGTCGTGGTGGGAAGGCAAAGCCTGGAAACTAGACCACCTTTGACCCTTTTTGCCGACCCCGTTGTACCAGCACTGTCCTACCCTTCATTCTTTGTCTACTGGTAACTGATCATTGGATGAACCAGTTCCAAACAAACCGATGTACATATTTGATCTCGCACCAACACATATGTAGGAAAACACAACAACTATGGCTCGAAATGTGCCTTCTGAGTTAAAGATCGGAGCCTGCGAGCCTTCAAGGCGACATGCTAACTGTCAACACCGTAACACACCTGGTTATCCAGACCTCTTGGAGCTTTCGTCAACGAGCATTGCTACATGATTCCAGTGGCGGCTCGTGCCAATTCAGTGAGGTAGTGCCAGAATGGAAGCCATAATTTTGAATCGATTCAAAATTGTAAAGAATAACTTATAACTTACCCCTGATAGTTAGTGGTCAAAGTTCTTGAGGTTCAATAAATCTATATGTCCAAAAAAAAATCAAAAATAAAACTATTTACACACGCGCACCAAATTATAAAACAAGTGTGGAGAAGTACCTATAACTTCAAAGTTTTCTATACATGAAGTCCATTCTTCTTTCTTTTTTGGTAGCAAAGTTTTCAATTACCTTATTATTAAAATTTTCAATGCCACTAACAAAATGTTTTTCTGCAGACAGCATTCCTAAAGCACTAAGCCTTTCTTCCTTCATTGTGTTTCTGAGGAAAGTTTTAATCCATTTCAGCATTGAAAAAGAGCGTTCTGCTTTAGATGTTGACATCGGTATAGTGATTAAAATACTTAAGAGCTTAAGAGTTTCTTGAAACGTACAATTTAATCCTTCCTCGTTCAATAAAATGGATAGTGGAACAGCTCCAGAAGTAGTACTCAATTCTTCTCTCTGATATAATACTTGTAACTCAGTTTTAAGCCTGTTTTTGTCTAAAAATGAAAATTGTGTGCATGTGTCATTTAAATGTGCTTCAGGAAACTGATGTTTATAAACAGAAAACTTTTCAGACACAAATAAATTAGAAGCAACTAAATGCCCAGAAAAGTTAAATCTTGTTCTTATTTGCGATAATACTGCATCGCATATTTCTAACGCTTCCCGTTTTTTGCTGCCTTCTTCAACTTGCCTTTTTTTTCTTGCCGGTTCATCAGTTTCTCTCTGCACTCGTTCAATCTCGTCAATAATGCTATCCATTTGTTCTCGTATAGTTTGAATTGCTGCTTCAAAATTCTCTAAATCATTTTTGACCTTAACAGAATCGGTGCATACTTTTTGTAATTGGTTAAAGACAATTTCAACATGTGGCATTATTTTATGGAATATACTTAGCCAAAATACAAAATTTGTATCTTGCAGCTTTAATTTGTACCCACTGGCTTGATTAATCGACGAAGAATCGCGTGAAGTACTTTCTATATTGTCCATAACTTCAATCAGGTCTTTCCTATTTTCATAAACTGTATGAACACCTCGTGACTGAAAATTCCAACGTGTTTGGGAAGATCTTGGCAATCTGCGATTAACTATTTCATCCAAAATTTTTGTTCTTTGAGGAGACGTCGAAAAAAAAGAGCACAATCCAGATAAATTATGGAAAAATATACTAGCCTGCTTATTGACAGAGCATGCGCTTGTCATAATTAGATTTAACTGGTGTGCATAGCAATGAACATAATTTGCAAGTGGATAAGTTTCCTTAATAATTTTTTGAACGCCATTCAATTCACCACTCATAACAGACGCATCATCATAGCTTTGAGCTATTAATTTGTTTGGATTTTGATCTAGTAATGGATTTACAACATTTAAAACGCATGCAGCGATTGATTTGGCATCGTGTCCGTCGGGGACGTAAAATCTCCAAAATCTCTCAACTGGTTGTCCTTTACACAAATATCTGAAAATAATAACTAACTGAAATTCACAGGCTACGTCAGTCGTTTCATCGGCAATTACTGCAACAAAAGGAGAATTTGCAATCTCCTTCTTAACTTCTTCATGATAAACATCTAGCATGCACTCAAGAAGCTCGTTTTGAGTTGTTTTTGAGGTACCCTTGAAAAGTTTGGCACTTTGAATATGGACTTTCAATTCGTTGTCTAATTCGGCGCTAAAATTCACCAGCTCCTTAAATATGCCTCTGTTTTCCGAATTTTCCTTTTCATCGTGACCCCTTAAGGCTAACTCAAATGCTCCACAAAACCTTATACAATTAATAATTTTATTCAATACATATCGATTCTTATCCACTTGATTATTATGTTTAATTAGATCATTGCGATAAGCCGAATTGAGTTGAGTCCTTATATTTAATTTACCAAGAATAGAAAAGCTAAAAACATTATTCATATGGACTTTAGATTTTTCGTGGGTCTTCATTTTATCCCATATATGTATAAGATCATCTGTACCTTTTTTTGACCAAGTCTCGTCACCTCCAAATAGAACACATACAAAACAAAATAGTTTATTCGTTTCTTCACAACCACATATCCAGCTGTTTTTATCGTACACATTTTTATTAAATTTGCGACAGCGCGATTTTTGTCCGCTACCACTTTGTTTCTCAATTTTTAAATCGGGTATTGGCCGTCCTAATTCTTTAATTTGCAGTTTTTGATCCAGCGAAAAACCACTAAATGAGTTTTTTAATATCCCGATTTTATTCATTTTCACTAGTTTTAATAAAACAGTAAAAAATATGATCACAAAACAGAGCAGTTCATTAACACTAGACGTACTAAAACAAAAACGTTATTTCTCACTTTTCAGGTAAAAAAAGACCGAAATCAGCACTAGACGTAATCATAACGAAACGACCGACCGAACAAAAACACCGCCGATATCATTTGATAACGAATTACGACTGATGATGTGCCTGGCACAAATTATACTTGTCTTTCGCTATTCACCTCATATAAAAATGTGTATTGTAGCGTTATCTCTGTCGCTCGTATGCGATGCTGGTAAAATTTCTCTCTTTTTATTTGGGCCGGCCCGAAATTGGCACAAATTGATGACGTCAAGGTCAAGGCATGCTTTCCATCTCGTCGCGTGGTTCGGGTGCTTGCGGTGTTGTCACGTTGTCAGTGTTGTCACTTCATAATTTATACCAAAAAAAAAATGAAAAAGCAAAAAATAAAGTAAAACATTGAAGATTGAAAAAAATATTCTTTTTGAAGAAGACAAGGTAGTGCCATGGCACCGTGGCACTACCTCACGAGCCGCCACTGCATGATTCATCAGCCGTTGAAGTCTGATAAACTATATGAAGGATATGCAAATTGATGCCAACCTCAATGACTCCAGTGATCGCTCAACAAATACCCAAGATATTCAAGTCAGCGAAATAAACATCAAGAAAGCGAGAGCGGCGTTTCAAGAAGTCGATGTTCAACGTACTCATTAGTTCTGAAGGATCTGACTAGGACTCATTTTAATAGCTGCCTCTTTTAAAAATGTACACTGCACTGCTTCAATGGAGATCATGTCACCAACTAAATTTGGCGACCATACACACTAGGGATCAGTATAAAATGCGAAAAACCTCTACATGGAGATGTTTGGTAGATTTAAAAATGTATACCAATATTTTACATGAGTTTTCTCTAATGTCTGTTTTAAAAGTTAATTTTGAATCAAAAGTTATACCTAAATCCCTCACTGAATCAGTCCACTTATATTAAGTGTGGTGTCCCACAAGGAACTGTCTTAGGTCCGCTGTTATTCAATATATATTTAAATGATATTTTCCAAATTAATTGTGTTGGCAAAATAACTAGTTTTGCAGATGATACTGCAATATTATATGAAGGCACTGACTGGTCTGATCTGAAAAATGTAATTGAAAATAATTTTTTCAAAATTATTCGGTGGTTTAACAGTAGAAAATTAAGCATTAACTACTCTAAAACACATTTTTTACCATTTGGATCTTATGCTAGACATCTGCCAAATTACACAAATTTCTCCTTCAATATTAATGATCAAAAAATGCAAATTAATAGAGTGCCCAACATAAAATACCTTGGAGTGGTCTTGGATCCTCATTTACGATGGGACATCCATGTCAATTATATTTTAAAGAAAGTTAGATTTGTATCCTACAAAATTAAATACCTTGGGAATATATTGACAGAAAAATATCTTCGAACATTATACCATGCATTGATTGAGCCTCATCTCACATATGGTATATTAGCATGGGGAGCTGCATGTTCCTCACATATCTATAATTTAGATGTTTTTCAAAAAATTATTCTAAAAATGATATTTAAAAAACCGAAACTTTATCCCACTGAAAAATTATACGCAGATGTTCGAATGTATGATATAAGACAGCTTTATTTCTTACACAGTATCACTCACTACCATAAATTTGTAAATACCGACCAAAAAAATTAAACATAATCATTATACCAGATACAAAATTCGTGGCACAGTAGTTCCTCAACCGCATAAATCTATAATGCAGCGATCATATCTCTATTTAGCGCCTAAATTTTATGAAATTATACCTAAAGACTTAAAAGATTTACGTTTCGGAAATTGTTTCAAAAGAAATTTAAAAAAGTGGCTACATTCTATATCTAGGACTGAAATTCATAAACTCATAAATACGAACATCAACTAAATACATAATCTACTGTAGCTAATTTTTGTCCTTTTTTGTCATTTGCATTCTACAGTTTCAACTTAACTTTATTGGTCCATGTACAGGCGATGCCTTCTATTGGGCCTGTTTTGATTTTATATTTATTTACTCATATTGTTTGTTATCTTTGTACATTGAGTGAATGAATATTATTATTATTATTATTACTTCAGGTCCCCGTTTTCAAGTTTATATTCATGTGAGAATTTGGACTACTGCTGAAGCTTATCTGGTAGCATTTATTTAAATCGATGTTGATCTTATTATTAGCATTACACCACCGAGTAAGATTTATGAGATCTCTTTGTAACATTTCCGCATCGTGCATATATCTCACTGTTCTAAATAATTTAAGATCATCTGCAAAAATCAAATAAGTTCTATTTGATATAGCTTCTGCCACATCATTAATGAATGAATTGAATAAAACTGCACCAATGTGGGAGCCTTGGGGTACACCTGAAAAGACCTTAATGGTGTTAGATATTGAATCAGCATACCTGACACACTGTGTTCGTCCTGACAGAAGTTATTATGAAGTTTATTTATTATTATGAAGTCATGCTGTTAGTTATTACTTAAGTGTCGAGTGACCCAGTTTATTAGATACCAGGTAATCTAAAAAAGCTTGGGAATTTCGGATTGGATACATACTGCTTGATATTTTTGCACACAATTTTTAGACCAGATTTATGAATTGGGTTAAGTAACTCTCTCTCTCGAGTAGTCAGGCAAGACATCGAAATCCATAGATAGATTGAAGATAGGAGTGGCTTAGCAATAGAGAAAACACTCATTTTCAAAACAAATAAGGGAATACCATCCGGTAAATAAGACCAAGGGGCTTTCAACGCAGTATCTATGATTGACTGATATCGCCTTACATCAATATTTTCTTTGATATGCATAATTCGGAACTTGATTAACTTGGCCACCTGTATATACTGTTAAGAAATATTTAGAAAAAAATTAAATATATCGTCGCCACAATTGCTAGTTTGATTGTGGTATGGCATAGTAGAGGGTAATTTGTAACAGTCGTTTTGTTTTTTGACATATTTCCAGAAATACGCTTTATTGTTAGAAATACTATTTTCGGTGTAAATTTGTATAAGGGTGGAAATATGGGTCAGAATTCTTATTATTTTACAATGCCAATTTATCTGGTCGCTCAACATTAGCAGTTCAGTTCCCACTTTTTGTATTGCCAGTGATACCCATTGCTCGTCACTTGCTCCTTCTTGGCATGGTCTACCGAATGTCGTTTACTTAGGCTTAGAGTATTTTTTTGGGTGGGAAGTTTGGTGTGAATTTGGATATCCTCTTTGACTAAGTTAGTATACTCAGTTCGATTCTTGTCCCTGTAAGCTATTGGCGGCTCTGTATTATTTATTATCGTCGGTAATCTACTCTGTAGATACCCTCCTACTCCAAGAAGGATTTCAATTTCTTTTCATTAACGATAGTGTACCAAATTCTAGGCCAAACCTTCTTTAATGATTTTCTTTTAGCGAATTTCATAATTTATTGATCTATTGAACTGGAAACTACCTAATCCCGAAAGTATGATTTCGCACATATTATATCCTTCTTTCTTAGCGACTTTATTAACGACTATCTCAGAAATTTTCTTATAAAATATTATGGGTTTTCTTGAAATTCGTGTGCGTCATCACTACCGGTTGAAGCGTTGAAGGTGTATTATCGGCCATTCAACTGATTTCCAGATTTTGGGATATTTGGCCCCACTCACCAGTTTATGGAGTATCACCCTTTCTTGTGCCTACCTTACGTTTAGTTGTTTTGGTTTGGATGCTACCCCCTCCATTTTTAATGGGATTTTAACCTCTTCAGCGTGAGAAGGCACTGAGAAAAACCACCATTCGCACCCCTCCAGCTTTGTAGCTGTTTTTGATAAATTAAATGCTCAGTGAAACACATACTCCTGTCATTTGGCTTTTTTATTCTCTATCGCGCTACGTTCATGGATTGCTATCAATTTTATCACCGATCTGATGAGTAAAAATGCGTAGTACTTGCGAATTTGCCTATTGCTTTTGTGGACTATTTAACACCATCGAACTGGACTATTTGAAACGAAATGATTGAGAGGCCTATAAGTCTGAAGGTATCAAATAGTTCCACCAGGCGTGGCACGCAGGAGCATGTCACGTGCTTTTGACATTATCACATCGCCAGCGGCGCTATCAAGACGGCCTTGATGTGATGCTAATTGCCGGATTCACGTCAGGTCGCATTCAGATGACAGAATAGCGTTAAGCGTAAGCGCCTACTATCGCGCTTGGCTGGCCTTTTTGTCACGATGCATACTGACGTACTAGCACAGGAAGTAGCTACGAAAATTAGTTATGTGCTTTAACATAAGGTCGGTTTTTCAATCGCTGGTTAACTTTCAAGTTTGGTAACTTGTAAGTTAACTATCAGTTGTCCGAGAATCCGTTTTTCAATCTCTGGTTAACTAACAGGTTAGGGTTGATCTGACCAGGCTGCCTCTACGTCTGAAATGTCGTATTTTTTTGAGTTTTGTGATGCTCGATGTGATCCGCGACAACTCATGTGACTGTCAAGCAAAAAAAAGGTTAGGAATTGCGGTTTAACTACAACTTTCTAGTTAACTAGTAGATGGCCTTCTGGTTAAAGTTAACTACCATTTTGGGATAAACCTGACATTGAAAAACACATTTTAAGAATTTACTTCTGGTTAGCTGTAAAATCACAGTTAACCTGCAATTGAAAAACCGGCACGGGTATTATATAAAAAACGACGAAATGTCATCGCGCAGACTAGTGTATACTTTATCTGAAGTCACTTGAAATAGCATAAAAACCTTTGGTCGGCGCGTCCTTTGTAATTTCATGACGTATCATAGGCGTGCGGTCATTTATTTAGAACGATAATAATAATGTTTTTATATCACAATAAATGGATTTTACTATCTTCTTATTTTTTTGATTTGGGATAAAAAATACTTATATTGGGAGTTTAATTTATGTTGACTGAAAGTTAAGAAATGGAAAAATTACAAAATTCCAACGTTTGACATAGGCAAATATTTACATAGCAGGTAGGTATATAAAAAGGTATATAAAGACTTACATTATAGGTATTTATATATCATCCTCGCCTTCGGAGCTGTCGCTAGAGTCGTCTTGTAGAGGAATTACAACGGGATTTACAGGAGGCAAAACACAATATTCATTTTCTTTTTCCATAATATGCCTAGAACACTGCTTCCATAGGTCTGTGGCAGCAATATGAGATACTGCATCTCTTATTGTGGCCAATAGCGATTCACTTAATTGAGGGGTCTGATTATGTTTTCTTACCAGCCCAGACCAACTCAATCGGGTTAAAAATGCAGTAATAGGGAGGTAGACGTAATACTTCATGACCATTTTGCTGAAGCAGATTGTCAACAACATACTCTTTTTCAAATTTTTGTCTTTTAATAAGATCCAATAATATGGCTTTGGTTGATTTTTGTGGTATTTCCATTCCCTTATCCTTCATAAAATCAATAATATCTTGTTTTTTTGTGCCTGTATTCGGAATTTTGTTTTTCTGTCTGGAATGGTATGGCGCATTGTCCATAATAATCACTGAATTTGGGGAAATGTTTGGTATTAACTACTGCTCTATCCACTTTTCAAATAAGTCGGAGGTCATGTCCTCATGATAGTCGGCACATGATCCTTTGATATTTTTGGCAGATAACAGCAAGGCATTAGGTATAAATCCATTTTCACTGCCAGCATGGAGAATAATGATTCGTTTTCCACGGTTGTATGGTGCATTTAATATGCACTTGTTGCTGTCGTTAACCCAGCCGTACTGCACAACATCATGGGTATCATAAGTACCACGTTTCATCCAGGTAAATCAGATTTCTTTTCTGCTCTCTATAGATTTTAACTTTGTGCAAAAATTCTTGGCGCAATTCAACGATTCGAGACGACTCCATAATCACCATTCTTTTATCTAATTTTTTGTATTGAAAACCACACAGTTTTACAATACAGTGCAGTGAGTCTAAGCATTTGTAATTATAAAAATCTTCAGGATAATCTTTTAATTTATCCCGTATCATTTCCAACGTGGGCACCAAATTTTCTTTATAAAATCCGTATATTATACGACGAATATCTTCCTGAAAACCCACGTCTATTCTTTTTAATTTTTGCCCTATGCGCTTTCTGTGGAAGGAATGGTTGACTACATCTCCCCTTTTTATAACCCGATAAATGGTAGACCGACCGATACAAATTCTGTTTAAAATTTGATTTTGCGAGGAATCTGGATTTTCGTTTTTCAGACAATCATACATATTTAGGATTACTCTTTGGGTTTGTTCCTCTAAATCTTTATGAAAGAATTCTGCCTGCACAGGTTCATCAACCATCTCCTCGTGGCTTGGAGCATTTTCCCAAGGTCTCCAAAGAGCCATATTTAGGACACACAAGAACAATCAACACAACAATTAAATCAACAAGTAAACTGAGTATTCAAAAGTCAAAAACACACAAACTAATAAAATGTATGAAAAAACACGGACAGACTAAAGAAAACACGTTTATTCACCGCTACACGGCACTGGCTAAACTGTTTCAATTTTCAGTAGCCACCTGCACTTGTTCGGAGCTCTGAAATACACGCTTTCTCATTGGCTATGTCCACGCATAGGCGTGCTTTACTCCACGTGGACCGGTGAAACTGCCTTTGATCTTAAAATATTTGCTGCGAAATTTGACGATTTTTGCAGCAACAGAGCGTGTTAAATATAGATATATAAAACGCACCCGGTATTTCACAGTGTTTCAAGTGTCTTCAGATAGCTACAAAACGCGTTCACAACAAGTGTACAACAGTTTGTGCTAAATTAACAACTTGTCGAAAAACCTTCAATATGTCACAAAAAACCGACGAAATGTAAAAACAAAAGCCGACGAAATATCACTTTCCAAGATGCGTAACACCTTTGTCAGGCTGAAGAAGCATATATCGCACACCAAATTTTATGCTGCCAATAACTGCGACTTCAACACTGTCGCAACTACAATAGGATTATATTGGCAGTATTAAACTAACAGTTATGTCAGTATCAAATTGGGGGTCGATGATTAAGCAAAAATGCTTTCCGAAGCTGTATTCTGGCATGAAAGTAAGTGAGAATCTGGAAATTAATTGTTTCACATTTGGTTTACGTCGATAAACCAATATAAAGTTCATATAAAGGCTTGTTACTAAGGTTACTTATCGCTACGCTCCCGATAATTTCACCTCGAAAGTGGGTTTTACTTTACACGCTACTGGCAAGGAATTGCAAAACGTTTCGAACATGGGATATTATGTTTTGTGGATGTTATTTGATATATACGAGCCCCTTCTCACTTCAGTTGGCCCAACTATTGAAATCTTAGTTTTTTTTCTTATCTTAAAGTTGTTTTTATTAATCACAGCTGTCAGAATACGTTTAAAATAGTTTTGGGTAGTTAAGGTTTTCAAAATGGGTAGAGGAAAGGTTATTATTGAGAAAATTCGGTTACTGATAATTAAATTTTTGAATTCTGGGAAATCATAAGCTGCAACTTTGTTAGACTTATCGCGGTACAGTGTGAGAAATATTGTTAGAGGATATAACTTAACTGGTTCAGTTAATATTAAGCCACGATATGTGAAAAAAGTAATATCACAAATGCCTACCGAAGAGCATTAAGAAGAATAATAGTGAAAAACAAGCGTGCCAATTATTTACAATTAAGTGCTCTGTGGAGTGACGCTATTGGAAGGAGAATTTCGAGGTCCACAACTCATAGAGAGGCCCACAAACTGGGATTTAGCACTTGCAAGGTAAGTTTTCTTATAAAAAAAAGTGAAGTAAAAATCCTAAAGTTGCACAACTTGTTTATAGGCCAAAGAAAAGCCACTATTAACTCCACTGCATAAGAAAAATCGGCTTAGATGGGCTAGAGAACATAGACAATGGACACCTCAACAATGGTGTGCAATACAATGGAGTGATGAGGCCCGATTCGAAGTTTGTGTTGGTGACAGTCGCAGTAGAGTTATTAGCAAAAAAATGAAGTATTCCATGTTGACTGTCTGAAGAGAAAAGTGAAATTTTCAGCATCCATTTTGGTCTGGGGCAGTATGTCATCAAAAGGAGTAGGAAAAACTTCATTTTATTGATGGAAATGTGGATACAAACAAATATTTGTCAATTTTAGAAGAATCGCTTTTACCAGTGATGGAAGAATGTTTGACATCCGGCCAAGATTTTGTGTTTCTGCAAGATCGTGCAGCATGACATACCTCAAAAGAGGCTATAAAATGGATGGAAGAAAATAATGTACCACCTTTGAAATGGGTTTCTAGCAGTCCAGATCTGTCACCTATTGAAACTTTGTGGCAGGAGATGAAAAAGGTTCTACGACAACATCCTGCTCGTACAATCACCGAACTGAGACAAAAGCTTCAAGAAATATGGGACTGTTTCACACCAAATTTTTGCCAAAACTTGGTTAACACTATGCCCCAAAGAATTTCCGCCGTAATAAAAAATAAAGGTGATGTTACTCAATGATAATCTTTCAATTATTGCTTTGTTAATTTCGCGCATTTATCGGCACATTGTTTATTTGTTCAGATGTTCTATTAGTTATAGGTCTAAGTGATTTCAAATATGTATTTTTTACGACTAGAGTGTATTTAAAATGTTTTTCAGAAAATAAATTGTTTTAGAAGTAAATCTTTTTGTCATGTTTAGTTTATAAAGGCATATTTTGGCACAAATCTTGAAGTGGGCCAACTGAAGTGGGAAGGGGCTCATGAAAACCTATCTCAGTGATTTCCGTTGGCCGTTCGGTCTATCTGTCCGCTAATCCTTTGTCCATCTATAATACGTACTATAAACATTTTGCTGTAATTTTCACACAATGTTTCTACTATGCCAAGGACGAAGAAGCTTTGAAAATTTTTAAGAATTAAAAATCGTCAAACTGCGTTTATTGACGTTTTAGAAGTACGTTATGCATCAGACTGCGACAGCATTATTATCACAAAATATTCTAGAGACTGAACTATGGATTCTTGTGGCTCGAAAGCTAGACGAGCCAGATTGAAGAGAGTGAATGGGCATCCTGAACCCATTCTTCTATGTACTCCCCAATAGCGCGCAGGTCCCTAAGGCAACAAATAGCAGGGTGCTAAACGAGGTAACTATCTCTGCTTTCGGATGTGTCTATGACAGGTTTATATTGTACCAGAGGCGCTCCTAGTAAGGATATTGTTTTTCAGCCAAGTGGCTATAAATTGAGTTCCTATTAAGCAAATCAACCCTATCTAAGGTCAGGCGGCGCGAACCGCCATTTTGTCGCGGTCAAGTCAAACTGAAGGGCGTTGACTCGGTTTGAATCAGAGGCAGTTGGTTGCAGCCAGTATTTAGCCAATATTCAATCGTATGGGGGGCACAAGGTGCCGTAGTAACTGAAGGGAGGGGGTCACCCTTGAAATCTTCTTCTAGAGCGGTCTCGAACGTTAAGTTCCCAGAATCATCATTTAAACTTATACATTATGTTGAATGGTGATTCGGTACGCAGGTTAGGTAACTTCATGATTTTGCTTATCGCCTATGTTGTAGAAATTATTATATCACTATTGTCTGCTATTAAATTTGAAGTTTCATATTAAAAGAATGAGAAGGATTCTGAGTTTTCTTTATTTGCATGAAAAGCCCTTGGCCTCCATCACAAGACCTTGAATGAAAAGCCAAATACGTCTGTTTTGATTCATTTGTGATGCCTCGCTTTATGAAATCTTGTCTATAAAATCCTACAAAACAAACGGGCTCGTTATTGATGATTCAAAACATATTGTTAACCTTTACAGTACACACAAAGTTACTGATCTCTTTTTCCTGAAAGCTACGAGGGTTGAAAAAAGGTTCCCAGAGCCAAGGCCAAAACCCCCTGCCGCGGGTGGCCGTCTTCCCACTATCAGTTCCATCGCCCAACTAGCGAAGTAGTGCTATAAGCTTTTGGTCAAAGAACCATTCAGCCATAAAAGCTCTCTATTGTTGTTGCCTGAACACCAAAATGCTGGCTTAATGTTGTGGGGAATGCAAATTTGCTTTCTGCAACATATTTGCTCTAAAATGAGGTGTTTAAAATATTCTTTAGCATAGTTATACAACACCTTATAGGGCAAATTTGTAACTGTTGCATAAACGTCTATACAACTATTTTATACGGCATATTTGCACGTTAGTCAAAATGGTTGTGTTGTGGCATCCATGGTAACGTTTGTAAAATAAAATCGAGCCTTGTTGTTTTGCTGTGCATATTACTACTTAAGCCAACAAGTTGCTCCCAACGGAAGCACTTATACAACTGTTGTTTAGTAACTGTTAAAGGCTGTACATATGTTAAATATGTTGGTATACAACTTCACCATAACCTAACTTTTGTTAAAATGCCATAACCAATACAGACAAACAACGCATGCATATTCGTTCAAAAGGTTTGATCAACTGTTCAAACAGAAGATATAGATCTGATACAAATTCTGGGTAAATCATTGGACTCTGTCGGTATTTCATTTCAGACATTTGTCAAATTGTTGTATAACACCTGCAGGCAACACCAAAACATTCTAATAAACTGAAGACAACATGGACGATGCCATGTTTATACACAACGACCAGCCATATTGGGCAAACATTTATTCCTCTATGTAATATTAAATAATTATGTTTCAGTTCGAAATTGCAGATATAAAGTGATAAACATTAGTGTGATTGTGTCTAAATATAGGATTTGTGGAAGATTTGACGCAGATAAGTTCAGTTTTCCATCTTAAAAATCTAGACATAGTTTTGATCATTATCAAAATATGCATGAAATATGAAGCCCGTAGAAATTGCGTAACTACTTTGCACGATAACCATAATAAAACTTGCTGCGCAAGTAATTCAATAGCCCTATATCACAGTGTAGAAGTTTATCATATACCTGTGTGTGAAATTCACAATGGCCGATATGTAAGTAAACAAGATGACTGTAATGTGTTAGTTATATATTCTTCACTTCGCCTATGCAATACATAAAAAATAGTTGGGTTGCAATAAAGTAGAATCACGTAACAGAGTAGTTGTATAGTTGACAAAAACTGAATCTTGCACTGACGCAAATGTCCTATAGCGGCTGCAAGGGGCTTACACTTTTATTTTATGACTGTTACCTGCAGCCCTTATACAACCTCTTAAATGACTGAAGTGTCCTATTAGGTGTGCCCATTCCGCTTGTATAGCTGTGCTAAGAGGGTTTTGCCAATGTTTTTACAGTATACAATGCTGTCTAAGGAATACTGTATAATCATTTTTGCAACTCTAATAGGAGTGATTATTGTTAGTTGGGCGGCCACGCTTCGCTGCGCCGCTCATTCTTGGCTCAGCAGCTGTCCGACATAGTGCTTGTCATTTTTGATCCCACAGGCTACAAGTGCTGTCCGTTCAAGACGTCCGAAAGTTATGCAGGGAGCTTAGTGTCGGTCATGAGGCATTTTACGATGAACAACGAAGTTGACGACTGCCAGTTATCGAGATAATCCAACGCAAGGTGCTTCCAAATAGGAAGATTATTGTCCGTGGACTTGTTGATCAGATTCCCGGGAGGTCTCGGACTGGCAGTTTTCAAATTCGTTCTTCTATGTGGACTTCCTTCCGATCTTCCTTGTACTACTTTTGGACGTTTCAAACACTTGTTGCCTGTCATCTGACGACGAATATCCACGGGATGGAGTCCTTGCGCCGCGCAGAAAGCGAATTATGAAACGAATCTCGCACTTGGCGGGACCAAAATTGGGAACTTCCATATTCGACGGCTGCTGAGCCAAGTATGAGCTGCGCAGCGTAGAGCAGCCGTGGTAACAGTAGCGTTCAGTGGCGTACCCGGATTTTGCCTCGTACCTTCCAGTGTGGTTAGAGGACTTTGGGAGCCCTAATTTTGGATCAACGCTCGTATCTCTTTGACTGGGCTATAAGTGCAGAGCGACGCTCCGGAGACGTCGCCGCGCGACGCCTGGAATGCATACGTCTACAGATTGGCTCTCACCCGAATCCCACAATGCCGGCATCGCATCCCGTGACGCTTCGCCGTCGGACGTGATGCCTAATGCGAATGCCGTGGGCTAGTGTCACTGCTTTATGACGTCATCCGTCTGCTCGGTGATTTATGGCGTGCAATAGGATTGCAGGAGTTGCGACTTCGAAGTAAAGAGATGGAAAACGTAGAAAATTGAGAGCGAGAACGGGAGGGTATGCTAAGTGCGTATATTGCTGGGATGAGAAAGATACGTCGTAGGCACAATGGAAATCAAGGATCTTCGTAATTTTATAGAAAGCTGGTAAAACCTTAGCGTACAATGCATTTTTCGGTATGACCTAATGACGTTTCATGGACTTGAAAAACGCCAAACGGAATTTCGAGTTGAATTTTGTATCCTCCAAAAATAAGAAGAGGATGTTCAGGTATTTGAGATCCAAACTCAACTCCAAGGTTTCGTTCACACAATTCCATCACGCAAAGGGCTGCCCATGTTCTAATACCATATAATCTGCCATTCTCCTTGCTGATGCCTATAGCGAAGACTTCGATAATGAACTAGGGCGCACTTTTCCACCCTTATCCAGCCTTCACAGATGCCCGGAGACCATCTGCAGCGTATATTTTCGAACTCGGGACATTAAGAGACACCTTATGGAATTAAGAACGTCTTCATCTCCTGGAAAAGATGGAATCACTTCTACTGTTCTGCAATACTGTCACCTCGGGAAGACAAATCCGCGATTTACATACAAGATCTCTGACTACAACATCGAAGCAGTTTCCAGCCACACTGATCTGGGCGTTGTAGTCAACGATCGTCTTTCCTGGTCAGAGCATATTCACCACGTTAGATCAAAAGCCAAGAAACTTCTATACATGCTGGAGAGGTCTTTCAAAGGATCCGATGTCAACACTTGCGCCTACATTTACAAGGCATTCGTGAGGCCAATTCTTGAATTCGCTGGCCCGGTATGGGACACTGTGCTTCTGCGCGATAGAAATTTCGTCGAATCAGCACAGCGTCGGGCTACTCGTATCCCTTTTGGAGCACGAAGACCAAGCTATGAAGATCGCCTTGAATTATTCAACCTGACCTCATTCTCTGAGCGAAGACTTCGTGGCGATCTTATAGTTACGTTCAGGATACTTCATGGTTTGATGGGCACTAACCTCATGCATCTATACCGTCTGTCGCGCAGCAATCTACGCGGACACAGCTTCAAACTGCATAAGGAGCCATTTAAAACAACAGTCCGACAGTGGTTTCTTCCCAACCGCATATTCAACACCTGGCATAGTTTACCTGAAAGTGTGGTTGGTGCTACTTCAGTTAATAGCTTCAAAGTGCAGTATGATAGCTGGAGGAGTGTACAAACTCTATAGCTATGAACTGTCTTTTCCTATTTTTTTCTATTTGATGTATTTGTGTTACGTGTCCGTACACTATATTTACTGCATGAGCTTATAGTACTGTGTACTCTGCTCATCTCAATTATCATAATAATAATAATAATAATAATAATACCCTTGTCGATTATATTCAATTCCTCGTTTAAAAGTCGTAGCTCTCCTTCCTGTTGGCGTAATGCATCTGTCACATCTATATAGAAGAAAGGAAGTAAAACATATGCAAAAACCTACAATCTATCAGTCTCGTGCATATAGTAGATGAAAAAATAGCCGAAAAGATCATGCAAAAAGAACCGATATCATTTGCATTCAAGAACAATTTGCTGCCAAGCCACGAACATGGTTTAATTTCTGGAACATCCATACTCACCGATATATTGCGCTGCTTTGACAATTGGACCAGTTCCTTAGAATCAAATGAACCTGAACTTCTCCAGAACCTTCGGTCCGGTTCCACGTAAAAGTCTCCCACATAAGCTCGAACATTTTGGAATCAGGGGTAATTTGCTTTTGTGGAATGACGCCTTGTTGTCAGGAAAAACATTCTCCGTCCTTGTAGGGAAAGAGCTACTCCTCTCTAACCATCCTGTTACTAGTGGAGTACCGCAAGGATCTGTGTTAGGACCAGCACTACTTCTTTTATATACCAGCTACCTGCCCATGTAACTTTCTTCAATTTGTCCACGTTTGCACATGGCACTGTACTTCAAAAAAACCTCAAACGTTTTGGAAAGTGGTTGGAACTTTGGCTTCCACTTCTGAATCTCTCGAAATGCTACCATACCCACCTAGGCAAGAATAATTGTAAGTTTTAGTACAAGATTGTCGATCATACCATCCAGTCTGTTACAAGCCACACAGATCTTGGTCTGATAATTAATGACCATTGGTTTGGTCGGAACACGTCCAGAACATCATTTCAAAGTCCATGCGGCTGCTGTATATCATAGAAGGATCCTTCAGCGGTTGCACTATTTGTACGTGCTCATTTCTATACAGATTCTTCATACGACCCCTGTTGGAGTTTGTTGGTCCCGAATGGGATTCAAACCTCGTTCTTCATAGGAGCTTGTTAGCTATGCCATAAAGAACAAGTAGACCAACTCATGAAGACCGTTTTGAACTCTTTAAAGTGCCAGAAGACAGCGGCGTGATCTCATAATCACTGTATAATTTGTTTGGTCGGACTTATTCCGTCTGTCTTCGAATAACCTCAGATGCCATATCCTTAAGTTGCAGAAGGAACGTTTCAGAACTCCTATCCGTCAACGCTTTCTATCGAACCAAATTTCATAAGCACGGAACAGTCTTGCATCTCATGTATCCAGATAATGCTAAGGAAAGTAGACCCTAGAGCATGTTGTGGACGTATGTTATGCCCGTATCGTCAGTCGTCCCTACAATTGTAGAGCGCGTTTATAGCCTCCTTGATTGTCATACTGCTTTCTCTCCTTCAAAAATTTCTAGATTACACTTGTTCCGTGTCAGCGTCACCGCTCTCCTATTGTGAAGATATGTTTTCTTTTTAAATTGTAGGAAATTTCAGGCTGATACAATATGATATAACTCAAAAGCAAGCACAATTTGATGCAAATAGATGTTTGTGACATAACCTCAAAATAGAGCGCTGACACGGAGAAGTAGAAAACTATGACAATCAAGGAGGCCATAAAGGCGCCCTACAATTGTAGGGACGACTGACGATACGGGCCTAAGGGTCGATGTACGAGGGATATATTGACATCCTAGCATGCGGCTTACATTCTACCGCTACGCCTTTGATGTGGCCTCAGCCTAAGCGTCTTAGCGTTAACGGAATTCAAGTTATTGGAGATAAAATGTTAAAATAATAATTCTCTTTATTTCAACAGGTTTTGCACCCAATCACAGGAACATCCAATAATAACCATCCAGTTCTATGCTTTTGTGTATGAAAGTCTATTTTACAAAATGCATTTAAAACCTGAATTATAAACATTATTACAGGAAATAAATACATAAACATGCATATGAATGTTAGTAGAATTGACACAAAGAAATATATATCTAAGAATTACGGCTCAATTTGCAAAAATAAACGTTACTGGTTAAGCACCGCATGTGAATAGTATCGTTGATATCGCATCATTGACAATAAGTGTCAAACACATTCACATTCTTTTAACAGTAGGCATTTCCGATATGTTGGTTCTACCCCTAGCGCTGTTGGTCTATTTGGCACCACAAAATAGATTTTAGATAATAACTCCGGGCAATCAAGTTCATTATTAACCAGACAATGTCGTACTGTAATGTCATTTAATTGATGATGGTACCACAGATTATACAGATGCGACACCTGCTGTCGGTTCCTTTGATCTTCGTGTCTCCAACTGCTCTACCCCGCTTATGTTAATTAGCGTCCGGATGATTTTTTCCTAGGGGTTGTTACGCGTTATTAGCCTGACAGACACATGTCACAGCAACAGGAATCTCACCAAACGTATAGAACTCAAGTTGGCATTGATAGAACCTGATTCACAGAGTGTCGCCTGTGTGACACAATACACCAACGAATCAAAATTCATGAATTGTAGTAGAATGTTGTGTAGGAATCCTCTTCCAGGATATAAGCCATAGACTTTGAAATAGATGCATTTCAGGCTCTTATGGTGGACAGTGAAATTGCCACCAAACCAGTGCACCATATTAATAAAGCTGTTCACATCAGCAAAACCCAAGCAGTTTCTCACACAGGCTCCCAATATTTTATCTGTTGAAGAGAGCATTTCATTTATATGGTCAGAGAACATCAATTTACTGTCAAATATTACCGTTAACTGTTTATAACAGTATTTACAATAACTTTGGTTATTCTCGTATTTTTTTTCGGTTTATAATATCGGAAATTGGGACTGGACTCACGTGTGAATTGTGCCCAAAAGTACCATGAAAAAATTAAATTGGCATTTCGGAGTGCACTAGCTGCCTCAGTCGTTTAAAAACTAACGTGTGCCTTTTCGTGAACGCAAAGTGGGAAACGTGTAGTGAAAAATTTGGTCAAACATACTTTTATCAGTCTCGATAATTATCACTTTTATTAACGTAAATAACACCTCCTGAATCCTTCGAACCTGTCCTTACGAACCCATATACCCCGAAGTGACCACTCTTTACCGATAAACAGGAAATAGGACTTTTTTCCAAATAATCATATAGCGGTAGTAAATAGCAAACAAGAGTGGGAATGAATGTGGGCCGTTGCCCACTAGGTACATATGTTGTTCATCGTTGTTCAATTCCTGAAATTGTCCCCCGCGGAACAGACACGAAAATGTCATTAAAGCAACACCGATTTCGTTATAGCCAAGGACAGAGGAGCTAATCCTCTTGCTGAAATAAAATTAACTTTAATAGCACCGTTTTGTCTCCCATTCGCCGCAGAATTGTCGACAAAGTTTCCGCTTCCGAGCGAGATGTTTGTGGCATTTGGTGTTGTTACATGCTGGAGGATGTTATTAGTACAACAGAAAGTGGGAAAATTATTCATATGTGTAGAAAAGAAATGAAGAGCGACATAAAATCGGAAAAATGACTTACACCAAAGCAGGAAAAAATGTTTAGCAAGCCTAAGGCCTTGTTAGAAATTAACTAGGTCTTTAACATAGCTTTACTTCCCGTGTCACAATCTAGGAAGTATTGCAAACGAAATTTTTTTTAATTGATAACTTGGAAAGTACCGCCCGGATTTTGGTGAAATTTTCACGCAAGGTTACTATTATGGCAACAACGAAAGTGCTTTGTTGTTTTTGAAAATCGGTTCAGTGGCAGGTGAGTTTCAAGCAAAAAATGAAAAAACAACCATACGGGAATCAGTCACCGGTGAATCCTGCTCAAACTTTGCGAATGAGCTGTCTAGAGCATCCTGATGGTCAAGATTTATTATTACTATATCAGGTGCTCCTAATATTAAAATTACTAATCAATTATAATAGCTATTACTATAAAAAAATTATGGCAAATGCATGGGCAGTAACAATATAAAACCAACCAATAACCAATATAACATACAAATTAAAAACAACCTTTAGTACAATTTAAATAAAAAAAAGCTTCAAAAATACATGACCTTGTATACTCTTGCTACCCTGAATAACCAAGATTGCAACAGAAATCTGAGCAAAGATACTAGCATCAGATCTAGAACGAGCAAGTAACGGTGTAGGAATTGTGAAAATTCTGTATACTTTCGTAAAGGGTAAATGTCTGAATCTTGTCACAAATCTTAAATTACGTGTCTGCATAAACAAATCTAAAATTCAATAAAAATAGTACAGAAGCATACTAAAAACACTCAGAAGTATAAAAAATACAGAGTACATAAAATATGAATATCTGAAATATGATAATATAGGGATATTTCGAGTAAGGTCAAACTATGTTGTTTAAACAATAAAAATTTTGCGTAAAGGTTAAGCAGAGAAACAAGAGTACTATAATTTACTACAAAAGAATAGACACCTAAGCTATAAGCTTGTGTGTGTCATACAATATACAAATTCAATGCATGGCTAATGGTCATTACAAGCAAAATGTATATAAAAAAAAAGAAATAAAAAAACATTAGATAGAAACGAAATTACTGAGTTGAGTCAAGCTACCGTCGATGCAAGCATGTCAAAGTTATTTAAGATGAACTTCTTAATTCTTTTTTTGAAACTATACTTCGAGAGGATTTTATATTCTAGGGGTAATTTATTATGCAACCTAATACCATCAAACTTTATGCATCTTTGGCTTTATTCACTCTGGTATAGGTGTAACTTATATTTATTTTAGTTCTTGTTTCATAAGCGTGGCTGGTTGGAACATTGTTTCGGGAGTGAACAAATTTTAGAGCAGCAAAAATATATAAACATTCAAAAGATCATTTTCAATGTAAACAAATCTGCAGCTTGACCTACATGGGATACGAAAAATAGTCCTGACAATATAATTTTGCGTGGTTTGTAGTATTTTTAAAGTACTAGTGTAAGCGGCTCCCCAAATACTTATCCCGTAAGTTTGTAGAGACCCCACAAACGAGTTATATATTGAGAGAAGACTCTTTCTGCTTGAAATATTCCTAAGAATGAAAAACTTATGAATAATTCTCCTCAATTTCGATGCCAAAAGCTCGGCATGACTCTGCCATTTTAAATTACTGTCAATAGTGATTCCTAAGTATCTAATAACTTCAACTCATTCGACAGTGTCAGCACTATCATTCATAATTAATGTGCGGTGGTGTAATGGCTTGCCTGCTTTGGTTATGAATTTGGTCATTTCCAATAAGTGGGACTGGGCTTCCTAATTCAGCTCAAATGAATATTCCAAGAGAAGTCCCGGCTATTCCAGCTCAAGCTCTAAATAGGAAGTATAAGGTGCCGATATCCTTATATGACCATTTTATTTCCGTAATAAAAAATAGAGTGTCTCATCGTAAAGAAGTGACTTGACCTTGACATGACCTCGAATATATTAACCTTGTATTGCAATGCAAAGAGGGTCTGGATTGTCTAGCAGCAAGGCATCCGGTAAAGTTAGTGTGGGTACCGGGGCACACTGGGAAAAATTGGGACAAATAGACATGTGCCACCGGATTCCATGTACCATAACTTTTTTCTGATAAATTTTTATCTAACTCCAGTCTTGCTTGTTTGGGACGCCCTGTATATCATGGAAACACTTTATAGGATTGCTAAGGAGAGCTTCTTCCCAAAGTTTCAGCAAGGTTCACCTGGGTTTGTGCTCCCTCCTTTCCTTTTTTGGCCTTGTTGAGGCTCCTGATCATTTTAAAAAAATTTAAATGTCAAATATTGAAGGTAGGGATGGGGAAGAGTGTCTCAATTCTCAGACAGTATATTGACATGTTCACAAACCTCACCTCACTGCACCTGTTAGCCATAGTTGACACAATCATAGACTTCCTGCACATTTGCCCTTGAAACAGATTGACAGACAGGTATATATCTTCCTCGCCAATTGGCGAGGGCAGTAAAAACCATTTTAATTTGAAATCTTCAGGGATAGGTGTACAAAAAGTATAACAAGCATATCGAAATTTACTACAGCCACTTTACCTAAGATCTGAGTCTGTACGAACACTGCATAGTGGTGCATAGGATAATTTTCTGGTACGGAAATACATTCCGCAGACCACGGCCTGAAGAACCAATTAAGCGGGCACTTCAAAAGCAGGATACATCGTAGCAGCGCAATGGAACACTTAAAAAAGTAATTTCCCCCACACTGGGGTATCTAATAAGCATATCAATAGGAGAGGTTGTGAAGTGCGTTTATACGGCCGCTTTAAAAGATGATTATGCAGCTTTACTTAAATATAAAATAAGCGTATGTGGTAGTTAGAAATTTTACATACACTTTAGTATCAATGTTATGATAACGTACATCGACGAATATGATCTGTACTGTGATCCATTCGTATTTATCATGAAATGTGATATCTTTTGACTGTGTAGCCATGCCATCAACTTCCTGAGTAAGAGCTGCTAAAGCCTGTGGATACTGATAACTAAATTTTTTAATTTTGGGAAATAAAAACTCAGAAATTTTGTTAGACTTATCGCGGTACAGTGTGAGAAATATTGTTAGAAGATATAACGTAACTGGTTCAGTTAATATCAAGCCACGATATGTGAAAAAAAGTAATATCACAAATGCTGACCGAAGAGCATTAAGAAGAATAATCGTGAAAAACAGGCGTGCCAATTATTTACAATTAAGTGCTCTGTGAAGTTACGCTGTTGGAAGGAGAATTTCGAGGTCCACAACTCATAGAGAGGCCCAAAAAACTAGGATTTAGCACCTGCAAGGTAAGTTTTCTTGTAAAAAAAGTGAAGTAAAAAGCCTAAAGTTGTACAACTTGTTTATAGGCCAAAGAAAAGCCGCTATTAACCACACTGCAAAAGAAAAATTGGCTCAGACATAGACAATGGACACCTCAACAATGGTGTGCAATACAGTGGAGTGATGAGGCCCGATTCGAAGTTTGTGTTGGTGACAGTCGCAGTAGAGTTATTCGCAAAAAAATTAAGCATTCCATGTTGACTGTCTGAAGAGAAAAGTGAAATTTTCATCAAAAGGAGTAGGAAAACATCATTTTATTGATGGAAATGTGGATACAAACAAATATTTGGCAATTTTAGAAGAATCGCTTTTACCAGTGATGGAAGAATGTTTGACATCCGGCCAAGATTTTGTGTTTCAGCAAGACGGTGCAGCGTGCCATACCTCAAAAAAGGCTATAAAATGGATGGAAGAAAATAATGTACCACTTTTGAAATGGGTTTCTAGCAGTCCAGATCTGCCACCTATTGAAACTTTGTGGCACGAGATGAAAAAGGTTCTACGATAACATCCTGCTCGTACATACACCGAACTGAGACAAAAGCTTCAAGAAATATGGGATTGTTTTACACCAAATTTTTGCCAAAACTTGGTTAACACTATGCCCCAAAGAATTTCAGCCGTAATAAAAAATAAAGGTGATGTTACCCAATGGTAATCTTTCAATTGTTGCTTTGTTAACTTCGCGCATTTATTCGCACATTGTTTATTTGTTCAGATGTTCTATTAGTTATAAGGTCTAAGTGATTTCAAATATGTATTTTTTACGACTAGAGTGTATCTAAAATGTTTTTGAGAAAGTAAATTGTTTTAGAAGTAAATAGTTTCGTCATGTTTAGTTTATAAAGGCATATTTTGGTACAAATCTTGAAGTGGGCCAACTGAAGTGGGAAGGAGCTCGTAGGTTCATAGAATAAATGAGTATTCTTACAATATCTGACTTGGGAAATATATCGATTTCAATTTCTGAAGCGCAATACAAATACATGTCCGATTTTAACCAAGGAGAAAAGGTCATAAACATATGGTCTCAGGTCTAAGGGGTCTGAATTTTAAAATATAGGGTGTCAAAGTCTTAAAGAGTAATCATGATGGCGAGCTGCCACATAAAGTGAAAACTGAGTCAATAACAACAAAATAACATTCCTTGGCTACGGATCAAAGTTGATTTGATTTGAGACGCTACTGGAATCCATAACTATTTTCTTGTTAGTGCTAACTTAGCGTCTTTTTTGTGATATAGATGATTAAAGTCTTGATAAGCATTCGTAAGAATACAAATTTCCATAAAACATAACATGTTTGTTCTTGTACTTACAATAGGAATATTTATCGGAATCACCTTTAGCTATTTGGCAAATATACTAAGTGATATATAAATCCGAACACCCAGTTTAAATGGTTTTATTTTAATAAAATTTTGTATAAGTACTTAATGAAGCATAATAAGTAAATGATAAAAATTTCAAAATGATTGCACTGCTTTAAAGCCCTTTGACCTTTAATAATGTGTGGATGCACCCTGATGTGCTACGCATTCTCCAACGCGCCTAGGCATGCTTCCGATCAGGTGGTCAATGTCCTCCTGTGGTATCTCATGCCAGGCAACCACCAACTCCTCTCGAAGTGCTTCTACAGTCTGAGGAGGACGTTGCAAATTGAGCAATCTCCTACCCATCATATCCCACACGTGCTCAATTGGGGATAAGTCGGGAGATCTTGGTGGCCATGGTAACAATGTGACATCATTATGTTGAAAGAAGTCTATTGTGACTCTTGCAACATGTGGTCGGGCATTATCTTGTTGGAAAGTTGGATCTGCCAGGGTGTCAAGATAGGGTAAAAGATGGGGTTCTAGAACTTCGTGGATATAACGCTGCGCGTTCATGTTACCTCTGATGAAGATTAAAGGTGACCTGGAACCATAAGCTATAGCACCCCAAACCATAACTCCAACAGTGTGATGAACATGTCTTTCAACAAAAAACTGTGGATTACTCCTTTCATCACGTCGCCTTCTAACCCTGGCACGACCATCGTGCATGCCTAAACAAAATCGAGACTCGTCACTAAAGACAATACTGTTCCATTCCTGATCCCAGGGTGACCGTTGTCTGCGCCACCCAAGGCGATTACGTCGGTGTTCTCGAGTTAAAGGGGGGACCCAGTGTGGCCGGTATGAAAACCAGCCAAAACTTCTCATTCGTCGGTAAACACTTCGCATGCCAATAGGTCTTCCGTATTCTGCAAACCATTCATTTGTAATGGACCTGGTAGTGGAGAAACGGTCCCTTAAGGCCAATAATCTTAGGCGGCGACATTCACGGTCTGTTGTTCTACGGCGGCGTTCAGTGCCCCTTGCTCTTTGCGTACGGCCTTCTTGAAGCCATGCCTGACAACACCTAACCACAGTGTCTACACTTCTTTGCACTCTAACTGCAATTGCCCGAAAAGGAAGTCCAGCTTCCCGAAGTCCCACTATACGGCCCCTATATAACTCACTAAGTTGACGAAATCGTACAGGTCTCCGTACTCTAGGCATCGTAACCGATCGTAAAGGATGTCAAGAACCAAAATCCGCCAACGTTGATTCTTTACTGCGGCTGAAATATTCATTTTTAGAGCGTTAGTGAATAAAAAAAAAGCAGTATAAAAACCGGAATGTCCAACTGATAAGGCTGAAAATTTTTTCACTTGTTATTTACAGTAAGATAAATACATTCACCAACTTTTATTAAAATAAAACCATTTAAACTGGGTGTTCGGATTTATATGTCACTTAGTATATTATTACGCCTTAAATTTTTTGTTTCTTCGTTGGCTGCTTTGCGATAAATATAAAGAATCGTATGTGAATTTTGTAGAGTTGGAAATTTTGTATCTCGAAAACCTTTTGGTATACATATTCATATGAATTTTCTATTTAAACTTGAGCCAGGAACACGCCCTCGTAATTAAGGCCTATCATGAAGTAACACCCTGTTTATTACACTTCGAAAACCTGCAAAACGCTGAAAAATGCATCAGGACTTAAAACTTGGATTCACAGATTCTTAACTTCTGATTGCCTCAAAATCGGTAACATTAAATTTGCATATTCGCATCATTTCATTGATTTCGTACTAGCTAACTCTCTCTTAGGCTGTTTCGTCCTTTTTATTTTCCAGGTAGATTAACGTGCCTTACCTTCTGTTCCGTTAGAAAAGCGTATGAGCTCTCCGTCTTCCCTTTTCCAAATTATAGACGGCTCTGGGGATCCCTTAGCGATGCACTTGAGACTCACGTTGGACCCCTCGTCAACCACCATGTCCGCGCTGGTCGGGTAGTCCAAAATGTCCGGTGGCACTGTAAGAAAAAATGCCGTCATTATTGCCCATATATTTTAACCTAGAAGGCGGAGGTCGCTCCTGGCCAACAAATTACGTTCACCGAGGGAATACTCTCAGATTCTTAAGGGTAGTTTATTGCACGGTACCATGTCCTTGCAAGACTATGGAATTAATTGTAAAATAATTAGTTTTATTTATCTTGTTGCTGCTGTAGTAATGTAGGTTCACAAGGTTGCGTTATAAGTATTGTTATGAAAACATCGCTTCACTGTTCAAGGTCCAATTTATTACTATGCACTGATTTGTAAACATTTGCAACTACTTTATGACATATTTATTAACATATTGACTGGTCTATGGCGTTTCGCTCGCTGTCGACTGCGACTAACTGCTTCCGCGGTCTGGTTGGGTATTTATCCCCTATCGACGCGTCGGGAAATGCTCCAGCGTTTTCCAGACCAAGCCGTGAACGACCATGGAAGTAGTCTAGACAACAACAGATGTTTCCAGGCGGGTATCGAATACCCGCGATTACGTCATAAATGGTCCAGGATGCAAACTCCGCACATGATTGCGTAACTATAATAATAATAATTAATGCCTTTATTTGTAATATTCGTACAGATTTATATGCTTCCCTGAGGACGGTACAGTATGTAGTGAGGAAAATTAACTATTGGGTCGGTTCAAAAAGAAATTTTGCAATAGGCTTCAGGGAGAAATTCAGTATTCCTTATTCTTTAGGTTCCAAATTCCACGTCACTTCCTATGTTGGTTACATCAATATTATATTAAAAGAGACTTTTTAAAAAGTGGCATTCATATCGAATTAGACGGAGTAGATCTGCCGTTCATTGACAGTATGAAATGTCTTGGACTATATTTTGATGAAGATTTAAGTTTTCGCATAATATTCTAAATAAAAAGATTTTGTTTCGTTCGGCTCAGTAATACTTAGTATACGAATATTTTGAGTAATAATAATAATGTCTTTATTAATCCATCCACACTGCGAGGCAAAGTTTAGCCAGCTGGCTACTCTACCACTTAACCTCACAGCGCAGGAACACATACAAAAAAAAATATATAACAATGAATAGCAATCGACTAACTAATATATACAATAATTAAGGCTTAAATAGAGTAATCTTAAGATGTTAAACATCTATACTACATGGCCCGCTCTAACAAAAAAAAAAACAATAAAAACAAAAACTAAATAAAAAAGAATAAAGAATAAAGAAATATATGAGCTAGCTTGGCTAGCAGACCCCAGAAGATGGTTCTTAATAGCTCTATTCAATGCAAGTATCCCCTTCTTTTTGTAATTGTCATTAAGACTATTATACATCTTGACAGGGTTGTAGGTGAAGCTACGATGGAAAATTTTGCTCCTATAACTAGGTATATTGAGTTATGTCTGAGATTCCTGTAATAGAGATTCCCACGTGGTACTAGCCGTTTTAGTAGAAAAGTAGGTAGCCTATTGATTTTGATTCATTGTACTAAAATTAGTAAATTATATGTGAAAGCTGGTCAACCCTCAACCATCTAAGCTCATTGATCTTCTTAGACACATGGCTAAACTTTCGCAGACCACAAACGAACCTACAGCAGCTATTTTGAATTTTTTGTACTCGATATCTAGTCACGTAATCAAGACAAGGAGACTAAACAGCAATTGAATAATTTATTAACGATAGCACCAGAGTCTCAGCCAGTCTTTTGCGACTCTTGAAATTCAGAATATGGCGATTGGTGTATAATATCTTCAAACGCATATATGTTAAGCGTGATAAATGCGTAACATGTTGCTTAAAACTCAAATCTGAATACATGATGATCCCTAAATTCTTCGCATGGTCTACTATAGGAATATGGGTTTCTTTAAGACCAGGAACAATTGTGACATCTAACCATTGTACTTATTGGAATATTAGTATGGTGGTTAACAGCTGTGTTATCCCTGAAAGGGTTTGCCATATTTTTTCTTATCTTGAAAATATAAATGAGATGGTGGTGGAATGCGAATAGTTTTTGCAATTTATATGAACGATCTATTGGATCATGATTTCACTAGCGCATGCCTAATTTATATGTTTTGAATATTCCAACGCAACATGGCACGGGTTCCAGGCAAATGAAACTTCATTTAAAATTGTTTTAACATTATTCAAGCAAAGTTAGAAGGTATTTGTTTGAAAAAAGAACTATTCTTTTTGGGACACCCTACCTATCATGTTATGCCACTGTGTTTTTTTAGAGGTATAGAACTTTAAATTGCAATAAAGCAATGATGGATTATTCGGTTGACATGATTTTTTTTTATTCGAAAGATAATCTTGTGGCATTACATTTTAAATATGATTTCTGGCATACGATTGCCACGACTGACTCGGATGTAGTCCAATCTGGACGTCCAATTTTCAATGACTTTTTCCAGCGTTTGTGGCCGTATATCGGCAATAACATGGCGAATGTTGTCTTCCAAATGGTCAAGCATTTGTGGCCAATGACTTTACATAGCCCCAAAGAAAATAGTCAAGCGGTGTTAAATCACAAGATCTTGAAGGCCAATTCACAGGTCCAAAACGTGAAATTAGGTGGTCACCAAACGTGTCTTTCAATAAATCAATTGTAGCACGAGCTGTGTGACATGCTGCGCCGTCGTCTTGGACCACAGCTCCTGGACATCATGATTGTTGAATTTATTAATGAAAAAGTTAGTAATCATGGCTCTATACCGATCACTACTGACTATAATGCAGCTAGCCATCATCGTTTTTGAAGAAGTACGGACCAATGATTCTACCAGCCCATAAAGCGCACCAAACAGCCAGTTTTCTGGATGTAACGGTGTTTCGACCTAGACTTGAGGATTAGCTTCATTCCAAATGCGGCAGTTCTGTTTGTTGATGTAGCCATTCAACCAGAAGTGCGTTTCATCGCTAAACAAAATTCGCTTATGAAAATCGGGAACAACGGCAATCTCGTTTTGGGCCCATTCAACGCATCTACGCCTTGCTTGATGATCGTTTGGCTTCAATTCTTGCACGAGTTGGATTTTGTAAGCACGCAAACCAAGATCCTTCTGCAAAATCTTCCGTAAAGTGGATGGACACAGATCCAATTCCTATGCACGATGGCGGATGGACTCATTCAGGTCTTCTTCAATGCTACGCTATACAGTGGCAATAGCTTCTTCTGTACGCACCGTAATAAGTCACTTGGCAGCTGTCAAGTCGGTCGCCATCGTCAAAAGTAATGCCAACTTAAAGTTCTATATCTCGAAATAAAACACCCATCAGTTGTATCGAGGCAAGTCTCAACTTTCTGGACACCCTGTATAATAGACGTTTGCAGGTCGTTAATTTCTCACTTTCAGACTACACTGCTACATATCGAGGGCCTTCTTCAGGCGTGGACTATCCTGATACCATCCACTTAATTTTTAATATCATAAACTCCAAGTTATCCAACATTGCACACGGCGCACTGAAACAACAACAGATCTAGTTATCCAGCCTGACAATTTTGCTGCTAGTAAAGCACGGATGCACGTATTTGCATTCTGTTTCAGCTAAATAAGTTTAATCACTTCCAAGAGCGAAATATTAAACGCCGCGCCTGCAGGTTTCCTTTTTGCTCTCATTCTAACGGAGTTAGCAACTCCGCTGTCTTGCTGTTTTTGTTAGATTCGTTTCGTACTTTCTAGCTGCTGCTATCAAGGTGCTTAATAAAACGGATATGCACGCATTATCCTACTTGAAGCTTTAATATTGTATATTTTATCTACGTGTGCCGTTTGCTCGTTGCATTTAACCCAGGATAGCACGGCCCATTTAAAGGTGATTATTTTGGCGCAAAATAGAAACATTTAACAATAATTATAATAATAAAATGTCTTTTCTAGGCACATTATAAAAACGACAATATAATGTGACCTCTACGTAGGCGAAGTCTAGCTCTTGGCTACTCTACCTAACCTACCCAAATAATGGATAGAAACATTACTTAATCAAACTTTGACAAGCAGCTAAAGACGCTTCAAAACAAACGGACTTGATAGCTGGCTGACATACACATACCTATACATATATAGGGTGACTTGTAATGTCACGTATTCCTGTTAAGGGGTGATAGATTAGGTCAAAAGCAACCGATTTTGTCCTATCATGTCTTATCCAAAAGTTAACCGTTTTTGGGTTATTTGAATTTTTAGTTTTTTATTTTTTATCCCGATTTCAGACGATTAAAATTGAAATACAAAAAACCGCATGCTTGATTTTGAGTTTTTTGTTATCGTCGCATAGCAGACATTCCAATAGTTTATAATAATAATAATAATAATAATAATAATAATATTTAATCACTCAATGTACAAATATAACAAACAATATGAGTAAATAAATATAAAATCAAAACAGGCCCAATAGAAGGCATCGCCTGTACATGGACCAATAAATAAAGTTGAAACTGTAGAATGCAAATGACAAAAAAGGACAAAAAATAGTTACAGTAGATTATGTATTTAGTTGATGTTCGTATTTATGAGTTTATGAATTTCAGTCCTAGATATAGAATGTAGCCACTTTTTTAAATTTCTTTTGAAACAATTTCCGAAACGTAAATCTTTTAAGTCTTTAGGTATAATTTCATAAAAATTTAGGCGCTAAATAGAGATATGATCGCTGCATTATAGATTTATGCGGTTGAGGAACTACTGTGCCACGAATGTTGTACCTGGTATAATGATTATGTTTAATTCTTTGGTCGGTGTTTACAAATTTATGGTAGTGAGTGATACTGTGTAAGAAATAAAGCTGTCTTATATTATACATTCGAACATCTGCATATAATTTTTCAGTGGGATAAAGTTTCGGTTTTTTAAATATCATTTTTAGAATACTTTTTTGAAAAACATCTAAATTATAGATATGTGAAGAACATGCAGCTTCCCATGCTAATATACCATATGTGAGATGAGGCTCAATCAGTGCATGGTATAATGTTCGAAGATATTTTTCTGTCAATATATTCCCAAGGTATTTAATTTTGTAGGATACAAATCTAACTTTCTTTAAAATATAATTGACATGGATGTCCCATCGTAAGTGAGGATCCAAGACCACTCCAAGGTATTTTATGTTGGGCACTCTATTAATTTGTATTTTTTGATCATTAATATTGAAGGAGAAATTTGTGTAATTTGGCAGATGTCTAGCATAAGATCCAAATGGTAAAAAATGTGTTTTAGAGTAGTTAATGCTTAATCTTCTACTGTTAAACCACCGAATAATTTTGATAAAATCATTTTCAATTACATTTTTCAGATCAGACCAGTCAGTGCCTTCATATAATATTGCAGTATCATCTGCAAAACTAGTTATTTTGCCAACACAATTAATTTGGAAAATATCATTTAAATATATATTGAATAACAGCGGACCTAAGACAGTTCCTTGTGGGACACCACACTCAATATACATTTCTTTACTAAATGATCCTGATATCTGCACAGATTGTGGGCGATTTGACAAATAACTTTCGATCAGTGAGTATGCGTTTCCTCTGAAACCAATTCTCTCCAATGCTACTAATAATAATTTGTGATTAACTGTGCCGAAAGCTTTCTTTAAATCAACAAAAATGCAGATTGAAGGGATTCTGTTATCAATATTTTGATGTATTTGATTTACAATTTTAGTTATTGCGTCCGATGTAGCCTTCCCTTCTGTAAATCCATATTGATTTTCACTTAAAATTTTGAATTTTGTGAGGTATCGAATCATTCTAGTAGATAAAACTTTTTCAAAAACCTTTGCTACACTGGATATTATTGATATTGGTCTATAGTTGTTAACATCTGTTTTTGTTCCTGATTTATGTATCGGTATTATATTACCTTTTTTTAAAATTGAGGGATATATGCCAGATTCAAAGCATTTGTTGATTAGGTAAGTGAGTGGTTCTGTTATGTCCTCGGCTATAATTTTCAAATGCTCGCTTTTAATACCATCGAACCCAGGACTTTTCCGATTTTTTAAGGACATAACAGTGGTGTATACTTCACATTGCTCGACTTTATCCAAAATAAATGAGTTCAAAGTTCTTTTTGGAGGCTGAGTATTTTGTACATTTGCTTGTATATTACTTGCTAAATTTTCGCCTATGTCAGTAAAGAATTGTACAAATTCATCTCATATCTGTTGAGTATTTTTTAATACTGTTCCCGATGTTGTATTTAACTCAGTGACACACTCTTTAAATTTTGTTTTTCCAGTAATCTCATCAATAGTTGTCCAAAGCCGCTTAGGATCATTTAAGTTATTATTCAATTTATTTAGGTAATGTTTTCGTTTGGTTTGCCTTACAAGCTCAAATTTATTATCAAATTTATTTTTATATTGGTTGTAGCAGTCGGTATTCTCTGTAGTTGGCGTTAGTTTCATTATATTATATAGTCTTTCTTTTTCTATTGCCGATGTTATTAATCCTTTGGTAATCCAGGCATTTCTGCTTTTCTCTTTGTGACTAATTATTACTTTATTGGTACTAATATCTATTAGTTTTTTTATTTTCTCTATGAACAGTCCCGTTGCTTTGTCTATATTATTTATAGAGTATAATTGTTCCCAGGATTCTTGTTTGACATTTGATATTAGTTTTGAATTGTCGACAAAAAATTTGTAATTTTCCTGGTTGTTATTAACGGTAAGGATGTTAGAATGTTTTTCATTTGAAGATATCAGTAAAATAGTGGAGAAGTGGTCAGTAATATCGCTTTCTAGGATTATTGGTATACAAGTAATTTTGTTGGATAGGTCTTTCATAAAGCAGTGATCTATACATGTGCCACTGATGGACCTTGTAGGTAGGTTTATATAGGACAGAAATTCGTTACTTGATAGGATATTCAAGTATTCATTTGTGATGGGATTATCGTCCAAAATATTTATATTGACATCTAATATAAGTAATAAAATGTTGAAAAGCTAGAAACGTTTTAAAATTACGCTTTTTAAATGTATCATTTTCTTTTGTTTTACTAACTTATTTGATAAAAAATGCAATTTTCAGTAAAAAATCTCCTAGTAATAAAATGAGCAAGTTATGTAAATAATATCTCTATCTAACAAGCGTTCAATTATCTGAAGTACATGCAGAGAAACAACATTTCTGTCCTAAAACTTTATTTCTTTTGTTTTTGCCTAAATGTTAGCTATGTTGCAATAGAAATATGTATTTATGTAATATTTACCAATTATTAAATTAGTTTTTTCGTTGCCATGGCTGATTATTTAACAATTCATTTAAATTCGCAGTACATTTCCTATCATGTGACAAATTTTTTAGTTTGATTTAATTCAAAAATGGCACCATTTATCCATATTAAATAAGAGTACCTTTTTATGTAGAAAACCCTAAATTTTCAAATTCTAAAATTGAATTTCAAAAATATAATCACACAAAAATTTTGGGGCTAAAATAACCTGAGTCCGTCTCTTTATTGGCAACCTTTCATATTATGGCGAAGTTTAGCTTGATTGCTACTCTTCCACTTAACCATAATATGGACAAAACGTCAAAAATTTATACAAGGAACATAATACATAGAATATAAACAATTACAGAACAATGACGAGATTATACCATGCTAGCCAAGCATGCCAGAAAGCAAATATCGACATGAACATTAGAAGTCAACCAAATTGAAAATATTCATTTAACAAAATCCCAAAAATAAAAATAAAATAAATTAAAAACTCAAACATTGAGAGATGATTGTATCTCTAATAGCTGTTTTCTAACTGATTTTTTAAAAGAGAGTAAACTTTCTTGTTTGTTAGCCGCACTGACTGAATTGTAAAGCCGAACGGCATTATACGTGAAAGACCTCTGATATAATGAGGTGTAGTGAAGAGGAATATTGAACTGTTCATCATGACGTAACCTCCTTGAAATTAAATTCCTACGCGGAACTAACTTATATGCAAGGTAAATAGGTCTCTTGGTAACGACTGTTTTATGTACAAAAACCAACATATGAAACTTGAAAAGATTATTGAGCTTCAGCTACCCCAGCTCACAGATCTTGGATGTAACATGGCTGTACCTACGAAGGCCGAAAACAAAACGACAACAACAATTTTGAATTTTCTGCAATCTGGTTTTTGTTATGGAGTCAAGACAAGGATAAAACAGTATAAAACAGTAAAGCAGCTTAGATATAACTAAACTTTCCACCAATTTCTTTCTAGTCTTGAAATTGAGAATATAACGATTGGAGTATAAGGAGTCTTAGGCTTGCATATGTAGCTTTAGATATATTACTGACGTGGTGATGAAATCTAAGATTTACGTCTAAAGTAGCACCTAGACTTTTTGCATGCGTGACGAGTGGAATATGGTCATTATTTACCCTCAAATCAATCATCCTTTCAAAATGCTCATAGCTGGTTTTGGGACAGAACAACACCTCAAAACTCTTGGTAGGATTGAGCTTCAAACAGTTAGCCTTGCAATAGTCAGTTATATTTACCAGATCTAAATTTATTTTATACGAAGCTTGATCCACATTAGTAGAGTCAAAAGTGAAGGTCAATTGTGTATCGTCTGCGTAAGTATGAATACTACAAAACTGTAATACAGTATGCAAGTCAAAAGTATAAACTAAATATAGTAAAGGACCAAGCACGGAACCCTGAGGAACACCAGGAGCAACATCGGCACTAAGAGAAACTCCTTGGCTTGTAGGACCGTAGCGCCCTTAGGGGACGTTTGTCGACCTATGCTTATATAAACTTTTCTACCTATTTTAAGCTCTAGAAACCGCTGGTAGAATATTGCACACTTTTTTCGGGACACCATGTGAATGACGTGTACATCATGGAAAACCATGTATCTTATTTCCGTCGGTCTATCTGTCTGTCTGTTCGTCAATCCTTGACTATACTATAATTTGAAAGGTACCGGTCGGATTGTAAGGAAATTTTTACATAAGCCTACCACTATGCCAATAACGAAAAGGTTTTTGAAAATCGGCACTGTGATAAGTTGTAGGGCAGGGTATGTCTTAATTTTTTGACGTCGGTATACTTATACGCGTCCAACCGCGGTAATTCTACGCACCCTTCAGACATACTATATTTCACTCATGCAATGCAAATACGTATTTAAGATGCATTTCAGTATTATCTAATAACAAACCTTATTTTACCTAGTGACGCTAGTAATAGTTTGCTGCACCGCATGTCCAAGCATATATATTGCAAAATATAGGATTACAACATGAACACTGCATTTGAGAAACTATAATGATGCTATTAAATTCCTCAGATGTTTAATTAAAGGGGGTTGCAGCAGGAACAGCAGGAGTTGCATTGTTCGAGGAAAGCAAAATTAACCGTAGCTTTCATATCGTACGAAGTAATAAGTTTGATGCATGCGGTGAATTCCTGCAACGCAATGGTGAACATCAATTATGGACAAAAGTAACAACAAAGCGCCCATCTCGAACAGAAGGAAAAGGCATCTAAGGTTGGACCAAGCAGTGAGTCACGTACTGCGAGGCTTGCATGAACTTTTGTTTTGGCGATATGTGACTAAGGCCCGTATCGTCAGTCGTCCCTACAATTGTAGCGCGCCTTTATGGCCTCCTTGATTGTCATAGTTACTTCTCCGTGTCAGCGCTCTATTTTGAGGTTATGTCACAAACATCTATTTGCATCAAATTGTGCTTGCTTTTGAGTTATATCATGTTTTATCAGCCTGAAATTTCCTATAATTTAAAAAAAAACATATATTTACAATAGGAGAGCGCTGACGCTGACACGGGACAAGTGTAATCTAGAAATTTTTGAAGGAGAGAAAGGAGTATGACAATCAAGGAGGCCATAAACGCGCCCTACAATTGTAGGGATGACTGACGATACGGGCCTAAAGTGACAACAGGTAACAAACAATCGCTATCGATCAACAACATCCATGGCAATGTGCGATATAAAGCAACCACACGAACTTATTTGGTTACCTGATATATTTTTAAATCATTCACAAACAAGTATTATATTATTATGACTATTATTGTTATGCTGAATATGACTTTCTTATATGTTAAACAAGATTGTTCGTGTGAGGGTGGCTATAAAAGTTTCCCATTGGCTGAAGGAAAGCATGTTGCATTTCTAGCATACAACGATGCACATCAATTAGAAACAAAAATAACAACTGGAGGAGGAACGAGTAACAGAAGCAAAACGACAAAGCTCGTCGCATGCGGGTCTTTGTTCGGTTGCCAGTTCGGTTTTCTCAGCTGTATCTTCCTTTGGAAGTTCCTTAATTGGGGTAATCGAATGGTGCAGCGTATTGCATTCTAATTTCTTACGGTTGCGGCTTTTGCGTCGTTTTCAGCTAGAATACTTTATCTCGTATATGTTCGTTTGTGTCATATATGTTATAAAGAAACCTTGGTTTATCAGTAATTAGTCTCCCTTTCTCCTTGGTCGGCAATGAAAACCACACAGGATGAATTAATGAACACTGACAGTTTTGCTGCCTTATGCCAAAATAATGATAATGATAATAATAATAGACGTCTGTATTTATCTAAAATTACATAGTCAAACTTATATGGCGAAGTTTAGCATGCTGCTACTCTTACATTTAACCATACAGGTATAGTCGCCAACAGATGTTCACAATAATACGCTATCCACAAAAAGATTTGGTTAGCTACTTCGAAAGGAAAAACTAAAAAAGAAAAATGCATTCTTTCCAAGTCTACACGTACACCAAAATTATTAACCCCACTAACACATGGGATGAAAAAAGAAATTCTTGATTACGTAAATTATAATAATAATAATAATAATAAATGTCTTTATTAGCAACACAACAATAGGGCGAGGTTTAGCCAGTTGGATACTCTTACACTCAACCCTATTGTGTGAGGAAATATGTATGTACAATTCAAACTCACATGCATGTAACCTAAAAATAAATACATCGATCTGGCTTTCCAATATGTGAGCTAATAATAAAGGGGAAAAAATACAATCAATTGATAAATCCGCGCTATATTGGTTTACCAGAAAGGAAACAGTCAAGAACCAGTAATGAATGGATGACAACACAAAAAAAACAAAGATAATAACAACTAATTATGGTACATCTAACAGCTGATTTTTAACCAGCTTCCTGAATGTTACTACACTTTTGCTTCTCCAGCCAGGGTCGGTTGAGTCGTATAACATTTTAGAAACAATGCGGTGTAGTGCAGTGGCATTGTCAGATTATTATTATGCCTCAGATCTCTGAGATTAATGATTCCTCTAGTTACCAATTTACTATGGAGGTAGATGGTCTTTTTAGTACACAATATCTTATGCACAAATACCTTAAGACTATATTCAAATTGTTGATCCATTTTCAGCCATTTCAACTCCTTGATCTTAGAGCAGACATGACTATATTTTCGAAGACCATACACAAACCTACAACAGTTGTTTTGCATTCTTTGGATCCTACACCGATTCATCGAGTCAAGACAAGGATAGTATAAGGTTAAAGCGTAGTTGAGGCTGGACATTATCAAACTTTCAACTAGCTTCTTACGCGTTTTAAAGTTCAAAATGAATCTATCAGCATATAGCAGTCTTAATTTGATGTAGGTGGACTTCGATAGATGACACACATGTTTGTGAAATCTTAAACTAGAGTCGAACATGACACCAAGATTTTTTGCTTGTTCCACAATAGGACTGAGCTCGTTGTTGATACTCAATGCAATTTTGTCCCTTACTGTATTATACAAATGTTTGGGATAAAAAAGTATGCAAGTACTCTTATCCGGATTAATCTTCAGCATGTGTCTTTTACAAAAATCAGTGATGTTGGCAAGATCACAATTTATCTTATATGACACTTCATCCAGATGAGTCAAAATGAAAAGATAGCTGCGTATCATCCGCGTAAGTTTGTATAGGACATTGCTCAATACATGAATGTAAATCGAAAGTATATATCAAATACAGTAATGCACCTAAGACAGAGCCCTGAGGTACACCTGAAGAAACGGCAACAGAAGATGAGACACCTCTATCTGTCTTCACCTTTTGTTTACGATTAGTTAAGTAATTTCCAAAAAAATTAAGCGGAATGTCAGAAAGTCCAATATACTTTAACTTACTCAACAAAATTTTATGGTTAACAGTGTCGAACGCCTTAGAGAAGTCAATCAATCAATCAATTCTTTATTCATGTCACAATACATAAAATATGTTTACATACGTCAGTAGATCAAATGAGAATTGCATTAGAATTAAAACAAAGGGAGTGCTAATGATCATAAAAAATTACAAACAAGTACACCAGCACTCATAAAGATATAACGCTAACATAACATATTAAGATTTATAGTTAAAATTTATGTCTTAAAAACTCTTCAAACGTGTAAAATGAGTTATTAATAAGAATTTTCTTGATTTGAACTTTAAAATCTTTAAACGGAAGCGATTTTAAGCCGTCTGGAAGTACATTAAAAAATTTGACCGCCCAATAACCAGGTCCATCTTGACACCTTCTCAGTCGCCAATAAGAAGGTACTAGATTGTTCTTATGCCTAGTATTGTGCTCATGGACGTTTCCATGAGTTACATAGTTAGAGTTTCTTTTAACGAATAGTAGATTTTCAAAAATATATAAACAAGGCACAGTAAGGATTTCCAACTTGACAAAGGTATCTCTGCAATCGTCCCTGCAGCCCAGACGGCTCACAACCCTAACTGCTCTTCTTTGCAAGACGAACAGTCTATGGACCCGTGAAGAATGCCCCCAAGCCAGAATGGCATAGGATATATGTGAATGGCAAATGGCAAAGTAAGCCATTCTCAATATTTCTACAGAAACACAAGAAGACAAACTCCGTAGCACATATATACCTTTGGTGGCCTTTCCAGCAACACTGTCAATGTGAAGGCCCCATTGCAATCTTAGATCCAAAGTAACCCCCAGAAACTTGGCTTCATCAACCAAACCACTGTCTCCAGGCAGGCTTCGCATGGAGAACACCATTCTATTTGTCTTATCTTTATTTAGCAACAGCTTATTGGAGCAAAACCACAGCTCAGCCTCATCCTGCGCAGCCAGAGACTGTGCCATTGAGCGCTCAAAACTATTAGCGGTGTGAGAGACGGTCGTATCATCCGCGAAGAGAGTAAAGTTTGCCATATTGTTATTGAGAGGTAAATCATTTATGTAAATTAAAAAAAGAATTGGGCCCAAGATGGAGCCCTGTGGGACGCCAATATTAACACTTCGCTCCGCTGATGTCACTCCATCACATCTCACCACCTGAGTTCTATTACTAAGGTAAGACTCAATTAGTTTAATGGAATCATAACTAAAGTTGTAAGCAAGGAGCTTTTTTAAAAGGATGTCATGGCTCACACAATCAAATGCCTTACTAAGATCGCAGAAAAGAACCGTGTTATACCCTCCTCCATGGAAAGCATCAATTATAGAAGAAACCAGGTTAAGTACACCCATAACAGTGCTCTTACCCTGGCGAAAACCAAACTGATATTGTGAAAACAATTCATTTGCCTCAAAAAAGGTTACCAGTCTCAAAGCCATACATTTTTCAAAGATCTTAGAGATAACTGGAAGAAGGGATATAGGTCTGTAGTTCTCTGGTGAATCAACATTGCCGTTCTCAAAAATAGGTGTGACACTAGCTCTCTTTAGAACAGTTGGAAAAATATTTTCTCTAAGACAAATATTAATCAGTCGCGTTAGAGGGATCAAAATTATGTTATACATTTTACAATTTTTAAATTGAAACCAAAAATATCTTTACTGTTTTTATTTTTGAGATTATCTGTTACATCGCGAACCTCGTTAAATGTGACTTCAGAAAAAGAAAACAGAGGTGGCGGTACCAGGAAATCAATATTATTAACAGGATCTAAATGTACATCAGGGATGTGATTTACTATATTACCTGCTATATTACCAAAAAAATTATTAAAGTCATCAGGTGACAGGTCACTGCTCCCAGGGCACTTATTACTCTTACCTCTTTTTTTGTTAATGATATCCCACACGGTTTTAGCAGGATTACTTGAGCTCTTTACAAGGTTGTCATTAGCATTTATCTTAGCTTTTCTTATTTTATTTCTATATAGATTTTTGTAGTTTTTATAATACTGGTCACTCACAAAACCATACTGCCCTTTCAGCTCTCTCAAAATCCTTCAAATGTTCCCTCATTGCACTTAGTTCGGTATTAAACCAGGAAATATTATTGCCCTGGTCGGATCTTACCACATAAGTTTTCTTTGGAAAAGAGTATGTATAGGCTTCTTGAAGAATATCCATGAAGTGGCTAAACTTTTGTTCACCGCTGGTACTATCAACAGTAATGAAATCCCAAGATATCTCCGACAATCTACTGTGTAACATAAACAAACCTCTTTGTGTTACTGGTCTATACATTTTTTTATTTTGAATAAAACCTGTGGTTTCACAACCAAGAAATTTAACCAGCTGACCTTTATGATCTGATATTCCAATATCACATACCTGAGAGCCACACAGCTCCATCGCACTACTAAGGAAAACATTGTCAAGACAGGAGTCCCCACGAGTTGGTTCAAAGATTGTTCTTTCTAAGCCAAAGCTAGCTAGAAGGTCATACAATTTACTTGTATTAACATCTAATGTGTTGAAACTTACATTGAAATCCCCAGCAAGAATAATTTGCCTATTCCTACTCAATTGTGTTAATATTCCCTCCATTGATTCCAAGAAGGTATCAAAATTCCCCGAAGAAGATCTGTAAATAGTTAAAACATAAACATTCAGACTCTGACAATAAACCACACAGTACTCAATACATTTCTCAATATAAAAGGCAGGATTAATACTTATAACACATGAATTAAATTTATTTTTGGTAAAAATTGCAGTTCCTCCACCTGTGAAGTCCTTCCGTTCAGAAGACCCTCTCATCATGTATCCCTGCAAATGGACAACTTCCATTTCTTCTTTGGTCAACCAATGTTCTGTCAGGCACAGTACATCAATGTCCTCATCAACAAGAAAGGCTTCCAACTCATCTATTTTTCTTCTTAGAGATCTCACATTTATATGCAGAATCTTTACTTCCTGCTGTTTAGGTTTTCCTTTACCATATTTTGGCGCTGCAAGTTCCGAAAATGGTTTATTAGGATGCCCCTTGGCCACAGATCCGGACATAAATATTTATCAATGTCATCATGAGGAACAGTAAGTCGAAATGAGCTGCAGTACTTTCCTTTCTTGGTTTTCATTTTTTCGCAGGTGTATTCATTAAAGTTGTTTTCTTTCAGAAAATTTTTCACGCTTTCGCTAGTAACTTCTGGTGCCAGGCCAGATAAAAACAAAGATGATACTCTGGATGCTGGTCTAAGGCTGCATATATTTACATTGGAGCCTCTCAAAGGTTCAGGTCGACTGGATTTATCAACAGGTCTGTTTCTGACCGAGATTTTATTTGTATTTCGGTTTCTAACCTCTATCCATTTGTCTTCATCTTTCTCAGTCCGAGTAGCGATGGGCGCTGAATTCACGATGACAGGGGAGTTGGCCGCAGGCAGTGCGAAACTGTCGTCAACTGGTTCAGCACTAAGATTTTCCAGAATTACGATTTCGTTGTTTGCAACCACATTATGGATTTTGCGAGGTTCCTCGTTAGATGTCACTGAATCCGATGGATGTTTGGTATTTTCGTGTTGTTGGACCTTTTTATTTAGATAATCAACTCTATCTTCAAGGAAATGCACCTTTTCTCTCAAAAGTTGACTGTTTTCTTCCGCTATTCGATTTTTGCTTTGCAGTTCTTTCACCAGCGTTCTTAGAAGATCCAACTCCGTTGATTCTTCCCAGAGCAGCATGTTTACACTCTCTCTTCTAACCTTGCTTGATTCGTTCATACAATTGGTATTTTTCAACTCGCCTGCCTGCTCCAGACAAGCAGGATGAAAGGAGTTATTACACTTTTTGCACTTCACTACGTTCACAACTTTTTTTTACAGTGTAGGCACAGTGTGACGTTCTTTTTTTCATTCTTTTTAAGAGACGAATTTTCAGACGAATTCTCACTTTCCGCCATCTTTGCAGATCATAACTAAAACTGTGTGTGTAATATGTTTATCCATATTATTTAAGATATTGTCTGTCAAATGGAGAAGTGAAGAGGTCCAATTCAACTGGTATATGTTTGGAGAGTTGGGTAATATTGTTTTAACTTTTGTGGAAAGGTATGTAACGAAAACTCTTTATATACTCGTACTTAATAAGGTCATTATAAATAATAGCATGGTAGTGAAAACTGCGATTAAAAATTGTAGACGTATGCTGGGGTATTCTAATATTCTTTCTTTTTGAGAGTTTTACAGTGAACATCATTAGATATTATGCAGGGTGATAGGTAAATAGGTGTAAAACATTTTAGGAGGTGATAGTAGAGCTCCTTTGGTATCAAAATTAGTATGTAATACCATACCCTATATTCAGAGGTTAAAAAGTTATGGAAAATTTAATTATTTTTTAAAAAACAACCCTTATTACAGAGTAAAATAGTTGAGATAAAAAAAAGTTGGTGATTAAACATTCTTCTTTTGGTGGTTTCAGGTTATTATTTAAATAAATAATTCTCATAAATTAAAAAACATATGAAAACACTACTGAAAACGTATTTATTTTCATTTAAATGTTAAATGAAAATTTTTATTTTCAACTTTCACATTAAGAAGTCTTTTTTTTCAAAAAAATCATAATAAAGAAAATGTACAAATAACTGCAAAAACTTTCTCATTTCATTAGGTTTCTAAAATGGTATAATAACATATCAGTAAGTAAACCATTTAAAAAAAACAATATTACTTTGCTAGAAAGGACCGCTAAGCGCATTTCATTGTACTGAGCAGGTAAACCGAGCCTTTCATGGTTCGACCCTTTTTGTTATTTTTTGTGCCCTGTGCCGTTATTCGGGTTTAAGTATTCGGAATCTGTCGTCGCTCCTCGGAAGCAAGCTCTGCGTGTGTTATGAATTGACACAGCTGACGGATCAAGGAAAGGGAACTAACGCTTAGGTAGTTAGTAGAATATCAACCTTTAACGCGGTAGGGCGTACTTTTACTTTTTTGATCGGTTTTAATAATGGCGAGTTACCGTAACGAAGAATACGCTGATATTCTGTTTTGTTATGGTTTAAGTGATGGAAATTTCGTTGAAGCCAGGCGAGAATACGAAAACCGTTTCCGAATCGGCGAATACCGAGTCATCGAGTATTTGCTTCTGTGTACCAACGCGTCAAGGAAAGTGGACAGGTTCATGAGAGACGTCATGATGCTGGTATAGACCTCGGTTGTTGACGACGAAGATCGAGAGGCAATACTGGAATGCTACGGCGGAGACCCGACGACGTCTACACGAGTTATAGCAAAGCAGCTTGGTTTAACTCAGTGGAAAGTTTGGTTCGTTTTGCATTCGGCGAGACTTTACCCTTTCCATTACACACCGGTTCAAGTATTAGAAGAAGGAGATCCCGCAAGAAGAATTGATTTTTGTCGATACATGCTTCATCGGGATCAAGAAGAAAACGACTATTTAACTAAAATATTGTGGACCGACGAGTCTAAGTTTGAAAGAGAGGGGACAACAAATTATCACAACTTACATTATTGGGCCCCACGAGAGGCAAATCCTCACATGGCAAAGCCAAGAGCCCATCAAAGAAGATTTTCGGCAAACGTGTGGATGGGAATCATTCATACGTATCTAATTGGACCAGTTTTTTTGCCTGACAACCTGAATGGGAATCCTATGAAAACTTTTTGAGATCCGAACTCTGGGAGTATCTCGAAGACCTGCCTCTGAATATCAGGATGCCGATGATCTACCAACACGATGGCTATCCCGCGCCTTTCCGTCTGGGTGTTAGATAGTGGCTGGATGAGAACCATCCTTGTCGCTGGATTGGCCGAGGTGGACCGACACCGTGGCCAGCGAGAGAAGCTCAGATTTAACACCGTGTGACTATTATTTATGGGGGCACATGAAAGTCACTGGTGTACGCTGAGCCCATAGACACTCTTGCACAGTTGAAGAAAGAATTATTGCTGCTGCTGACACTATCAGAGGACAACTACTGGCCTCATCACGCGTACCAACATGAGAAAAAGACTACGGGCTTGCATAAGGAACGGCGGGAGTCAGTTCGAACAACAATTGCAATGAATTTACCTTCATTTCATTATTGTATTTACTTAACAATTGTAGTAAACTTTTAGTCAGTTTTTATTATTCTGTAGTACAATACAACTGTGTGTAATGATCTAATCGTGTAACCGTAGTTTAAAATAATAACTATCCCATAGCTTACAGTTACATATTTTCACAAAACACTTCTTATCAATGAGAGAGTTGTGAAAAATAGGAGACAAGCCATTGGTAAATATACTCCCTATTGTTGTATTACAATACATTATGTTTAGTTTTCCACCAGTTTTTGTGCACTTATCATACCAATTTAGATTCCTTATGAAACAAGGATATTATTTAAATTGTTTGTACGTTTTTTAATGTTTAATCAGTGTAGACTGTAGAATGTGGTATTTCGCTTATACATTATCAAATGTGTATAAGCCAAAGATGAAGCGTATAAAAATATTTGAAATTTCTAACATGTGTAGTATACGATATTGCAATAATTTGGCATATATATATGACCAATGCTGCACATACGCAACTTAAAATTGTAGTAAAGGGTAATTAGTCATAGGTAAGTTTCTGTGAAAGACTTTTAACATGCTCGATAAACCTTAATTTTGTATCAAAGACAGCACTAAGAATTTTTGCAGAATCAGAAAATTGCGGATTTGTTATTTTACCTGGATGTTTCAAGAGCTGTGTTCCGTTTGGCGCAAAATTAATATTCAGTTTAGTCTTTTGTGGATTAACAAGCAGATTTATGATCTGAAGAGTACCCTACTATTTAATTTACTAACATCGTTTTGTAAAACTTGGGTAGCATGATTTACATTAGGTATCTGGGTCAAAATAATGGAGCAACTTAACTTAAATCGAAAGTATAGATATACAGGGTATCCGTAAAGTTGGGGTTTTCCTTTTCAGAAACAACTACCCTTGAAATAACAAAGGTAATGTGTTGTGAAACGAGGGCAACCAAGTAAAAAAAAATAAAGGAAAAAGTAATCACTCTTCCAGTTGACGAGAAGGGCTAAGTACGTCTCTGCCCGAAAATCATACCGCTCCAACAGAAAATGAAATCAGCTGATGCGCTACCGAGCAGACGCAGAAACCACATTGATTGTCTTACACTTAATGGCACATCTTCTAACAAGGAAGGCAAAATGTTGCGTAAAAAGTCTAGGTATTGCATCCCGTCCAATGGATTTGGGAGAATGAATGGTCCAATGAGCATACCGTTCACCATGCCAGCCCAAACATTCACCGAAAATGTTTGTTGGAAATGTGCCCGACGGACAGCGTGCGGATTTTCTACTGACCAAACATGAGTGTTGCGAAAGTTATTCACCCCATTACGCGTGAACGTAGATTCGTCTGTCACCAATATGCACTTCAAAAAGTCCGGATTATTGTCATGTTGATGCAACAACCACTCACAAAACCGCATTCTTGCTGGAAAATCATTAGGTTGAAGGGCTTGTACACGTTGGACGTGAAACGGCTACAGCCCCTCGTCACGCAGCGTTTGCCACACTTTAGTTTTTGATACTTGCACTTCTCTAGCCACGTCTCTAGTGCTTGCTTGAGGGATTCTCGTCTACGCAATTAGCTCTACACGCGTGACCGTAACCGTCGGTTGAAGGTTGCCTACTGACCCTGACACACTGACCCCGACCAGTTCTGTCGTCGGGTGAGCCAGTGACCTTGTACCAGTCGGTGATTGTCGCGGCTACAGGACGGTATCAGATATTTTTGATGTTGCAGAGCCCTTTATCTCGGTTCCCTTAAGACATTTGTGTATATGGTACTAAGAAAAATTGCTTATGTTTCAAGATCTACACGTCGTTGTAAAGGAAAACCCCAACTTTGCGGACACCCTGTATGAGAATAGCAGCGGCCCCAATACAGAGTCTGAGGGCACGCTGAGGGAATCATTGTCACTGGAGACATTTCTGGTTGACAAAAATGAAATGCGAAAATTTAAGAAATTTGGATAAACGTTTTTTTGTTTTGCGATGTCTACAGCAACCTAAATTCATGTGGGGGTCATAGCCGGTAACGCTACATAATTTTGAAGTGAACTGCGGTGTATGAATATAAAATCTTTATCTTTTGTGGAGCGGTTACAATTTTTTGAAACATTTGGCTTTGATCGGTGCTGATTGTTTCAGGCTAGGACATTCAATATTTCAACAACGTTATGGAGCTCAAACATTTTGTATTTTAGCAAGGACTTATTTTGACTCATGGAAAATTCAAAAAAGGCATAGGTCAATGCTTGAAAGTAACGAAATCAATCCATTTGACACTATTATTTCCGAAGCTTCTGAAGACGGTTACAGGGCTGATAGTCAAAGTGGCCTCAGAGAAACATAAATATTTGAATTACCTTTTTATCTAAAAAGCTTCTTTGCAGCGTTTGCAGTTGTAATCTACGAGGGTAAAAAGCGTACGGCCAAGAAACTTGCGTTAGATTTTGAAAACACTGTTGCATTTTTTTTAGTACGTGAAGAGTACTGTGAGTGGAGCTCCGTGTCATTGATATGGCTGATATGGCGGTAGCTCCGCCTTTGGACGAGGACATGACCTAGTCTAATGAGCACTTGTGTCAATAACCACTCGGCATAATAGCTTAAATTGATAAATCGTCACTAGACAGACGGATTCATTGCCGCTGATGCAATTACGTAGTCATGATATCGCTCTTCCTATCGTTCAATCTTCTTGTCGTTATAGATCAGGATATGTAGAATTCCAGGTGGATGTAATCTATACGAGCTTTTCCAAGGCCTACTGTTGAGTGAACTTTGACATCTTACTTTCAGAAGACCCTGTAAGATGGTAAAAAAGCTTCCTCAAAGATACAGATTACAGGAGAAAGGAGTTGGCTCGCTAGCCTCAACGTTACCCAAATGGATCTATTGTGAGCCCCATACAGGGTGACTTCGAAGTTGAGTCATTTATTATTAACAGTGAGTAGATCTGATCAAAAGAAATGTTTTTTTCCTTTAACATTTTTCTGGTAAAATTAAAGTAACAAAGTTATAGCCCTTTAGAAGTTTGAGTACCGCCCTGTCTCAATAATAATATGTTGTGCTCGTGTTTGGCAACAACGGATATAATCCGTCTTATCGGTTCATCGCATCGGAAACAAAAAAGCGAAAGAATTTGAAACGTTTATCACGATGTTTTTCGTCAGTCGGTAACGCGTGAGTGAATAGTGGTGTTTGTTGCGTGACTCAAACGAAATGAAAAATGGCACATGTTTACGAAAATGCTGAACTTGTGGACTACAAAATGCTGCCGCGGCATCATAGATTTGTGCGAATCGGTTTCCAAATCGAGTGCAACCAACCCCTCGTGCCTTTGTTAATGTAGTACAAAGGGCTCGTGAATCAGGTGACTTAAGACCTCACAGGCCGGTGCTCCAAGACCGCACGATCAAATACAGGGCCGCACTGAAATACTTGTCGGGAGGATACTTTATAAAACAAGGTAACATTTTTTTTTATTTTTTTTTATTTTACACACATATTTTGGTTTATCTTCCTTCTAAAATCATTATCTGAAAATTAATGACTCAACTTCAAAGTCACCCTGTATAATGCTTTCGAAAGCACTGTATCCAGCCTTGATCCCAATCAGAATCCATAGCTTTGGCACAGTGCCTTGCATGTAGCTTTCCGCTGTTAGGCCTGTGGCTCCTACTATTTGAAACCGTAGCCTTGCCAGGCCTTCACAGTAATACAGGAGATGCACGGGGGTTTCCTCATGCTCCCTGCTGAAACGGCATGTGGCTTATTCTGCCAGACTTGCGAGCCTCATACGTTAACTTAGACGACACTGTCCTGTCAGGACACACTATGATCCTTAATGGCCTTCCTATTAAATACGAGTAGGTCCACTGCAACTGCGGGCTTTCGTTCTTTGATAACTATTTTGCCCCAACTGACTGTTCCACCAGTATAGAGACTGTTTCTTGGTCCTATTTCTGATGGTCTGCTTAGTGCGTGTTCTCGTCATGCCACAGAAAGGTACTTGTCCTGGTATCTAGAGCAATGTTATGTTGTTTCGGTTTCCCAGCTCTTTGAGACGATATTTGCGAAGAACTTAATGCATTTATGGGTGCCTAGCTGTCTGAGCGGATGACGATCATTAGCTCTTTTGGGCTGGCTTATAGACTAAGTGACATATAAATCCGAACACCTAGTTTAAATGGTTTTATTTTAATAAAAGTTGGTGAATGTATTTATCTTACTGTAAATAACAAGTGAAAAATTTTCAGCCTTATCAGTTGGACATTCCGGTTTTTATACTGCTTTTTTTTAATTCACTAACGCTCTAAAAATGAATATTTCAGCCGCAGTAAAAAATCAACGTTCGGTTACGATGCCTAGAGTACGGAGTACGATTTCGTCAACTTAGTGAGTTTGATAGGGGCCGTATAGTGCGACTTCGGGAAGCTGGACTTTCTTTTCGGGCAATTGCAGTTAGAGTGCAAAGAAGTGTAGACACTGTGGTTAGGTGTTGTCAGGCATGGCTTCGAGAAGGCCGTACGCAAAGAGCAAGGGGCACTGGACGCCGCCGTAGAACAACAGACCGTGAAGATCGCCGCCTAAGATTATTAGCCTTAAGGGACCGTTTCTCCACTACCAGCTCCATTGCAAATGAATGGTTTGCAGAACACGGAAGACCTATTGGCATGCGATGTATTTACCGACGAATGAGAAGTTTTGGCTTGTTTTCATACCGGCCACACTGGGTCCTCCCTTTAACTCGAGAACACCGACGTAATCACCTTGAGTGGTGCAGACAACGGTCACTCTGGGATCAGGAATGGAACAGTATTGTCTTTAATGACGAGTCTCGATTTTGTTTAGGCATGCACGATGGTCGTGCCAGGGTTA